>CAJQZJ010026646.1:0-14317 GCA_907164525.1 Lophiomys imhausi
TGTTTTCTTTATTGTTTCTATTTCTATTTTCATGTCTTGTATGGTTTTGTTCGTTTTGTACATTTCCTTCTCCAGCTTGCTTGTTTTTGTATGAAAATCTTTCATGGCTTTTTCCTTTTCCTGTTCAAGCTCTGTCACCTGGCTTGGAGCTCTTTAATGGTGTTGTTCCTTGTTTTGATTTGTAGAATTGTGGCTTCTTTGAATTCCTTCATAGATTTAAGTTCTTCTTGCAGGGACTCTATCACTTTCCATAATGCAGAATTGTCAATGTTTTCATGTGTTTCTGTTGGTGTGTGGTCATCCGAATTGGATGAGCTAGGATGGTTCTGCTTTGTTGGAGTCATAATTCCTTGATTTCTATTTTTTTTTTTTGACCTTTCGCCTTTGGATGCATTTAGCTGTCTGTTTTCTGTGCTTGGAACCACAGTGGATGATTTGGTGCAGGGGACGAGTTACTTGGCTATCTGTCATTGCTTACAGGGGGATTTCAAGGTCACTGGGGTTTTAATCGCCAGAGGCACTGTGATCTGGTGCAGCCTATTCCCAGGTTGTGAGTAATGGACCAGGATTGTTTCACTGCTCCCAATTCAGACTTCCCTATGTTGCACTCTGAGTTATCAGCCTATAATGGTTCTGATGGTATGGGCCTTTTGCCCAGGCACAGATTCTGTGGGCTTTGTTTGTCGTCCCGGAGGCTGACAGGGTCTGGCTCCACACCTGATATGTCTGGATTTTCCAGGATACAGCTATGGTCCCAATTTCTGGTTTCTCTCTAGGTTCTCGCCACAGGGCTGGACTCTGTGCCTGATTCCCTTCCTGTCTGTGCCGCTCTGGGTCCCGTGGGTACCCCAAGCCCCGGATCCTCTGGCTGCCTGAGTGCACCTCTCGTCCCAGCAGCTCTGCAGTGGGTGCACGGATCCCTGGCCCCGCCCACGCCTGTATCTCTCCCCAGATGACCTGCCGTGGACTCGCGGGGATTTGGCCCTGCAAGCCATTCTCCCTCCCCAGCTGCGCTATCGTGAGTGTGCGGGATTTGGCCCCTCCCGCCTGCTTTTGTGTTCCCAGCTTCCTGCGCTCTCTCGGAAACTCCCACCCTCTGCTTCACGAGCGGCTGCGGGCCACCCGCTGAGCCCCCTGTTTGTTCCTTGCTAAGGCTTCCACTATCTCGCAACGTTTTTTAAGTGGGTATAATTTCAAGCTGATGTGTGGGGAGCCCAATAGGACAGCGATCTATGGCCAAGTGGACTCTGATTCTGACTGCTGTAAGTTGGGATTGATCTTACCAGGCACCTCTCCAAATGGGAGTTCCTGAATCCCGGGTTTAGTGGCCTCCGTGTCTGTGAGAGATGGGTGAGAGCCTTGCCCTGGGACTTTTAACAGTCCCTTGGGAGCTGTGAGTGTTCCGGGGGGGGGGGGGCTAGCCCCTCCGGTTTTTGCACAGTGCCCAATAACTCTGTGTTTTTTATAGCTCTTTTTTCCCTGCGTTCAAAATGCGTCAGTGTAGGTCGCCGCCATCTTCGCTCTCCCGCTCCATGGTTATCTTAATCTGCAACTAGACAGTAGCTAAGGAGCATGGTCTACAAATGGCTAACAAACCAGAAAATATCCTCAGTTTGTCATAATAGATACTAAAATGTGATTATGGTTTATAATTTGATCATTTTCATTATCAGAGTGCTAAATAATCCAGACACTGAATCTAGTTTGGGGAGGATATGTAGAAAGAGTGCTTTCTTGTATAACTTTCTTATTGTAACTTCAAGAGAAAAATTAGACAAAATACAATAGAAGATTTCACCCATTTTCTGTAAAATTTTATGTTAAAATAATCTTTAATGAATGTAAAATATGAGAAACCTATAAGGTTGACAATAAATAATTGGTTGTATATGCTGTCAAACATTAATTTAAAAGCAATATTGCAAAATTGTGGATAAAATGAGAAAACTTAACTGCTGTGTGGATAAGAGCAAGTTCAGACATGGTGATAATCATATCAAAATGTGTATAGACAAAAGAAACTTTTCATACCTCTGTTCCCTCCTTTTGTAGGGCTGTAGAGCTAAGCCCTGTAGCATCCCTCTTAAATGAGTCTCTCTGATATCACTCAACTTCATAGCTTTCAACACAACATTAAAGTAAAGATTCCTCAATGTGTGTTTCTACCCAATATGGATGTGAATATTCTGTACACACATCTACTCAAGCCTTGAATTGGATAGAAAGAGAAGCCATTTCAAACTTCTTAAATCCAAAACAAACTTCAGAGGTACTGATGCTACAAAAGAAATTTCTTCAGAACTTAATCCATGACAATTCCATACTTTCAGATACTCAGTCCTCAGAAACGTCTCTGACTCCAGAACAGTTTTGTAGCCCACATTCTTCCCATTTCTGGCTCTCTCAGGACCCGTGTCTTCACCTCCAGTGATGCCACCCTGGAATTAACATTGCTTCTCTGACTTTTAGCCTATGTCTCCTGTGTTAAACATCTTCCACATTGTCTATTCCCAAAATGGCAACCAGAGTAACCACCTAAAAGAGACCAGAGCACAGCACTCGCTGTTCATAACCATCTCATAACTTTCCATCTCCCTGAGGTGGAAAGCCAAGTCATCCTAAGCTGAGCTGGCCAGTCCTTATGATAGCAGTCCTATACGACCCCCCTATATACACTTTTTTTTTAGTGTCCATCCACACTGGAAGTCCAACTTGAAAATATTTATTTATTGCCACTTCCTTCTGAGCTTCCTGTAATAGTCAAAGTGAGATGGTCCCTGAATACACTATTTAAAATGCAGTCACTTTTCCTCCATATCCTCTCTGTTGTGCTTGCCCATATTCATACTATTTATTACATTCAAAGAGAGTATATGATATACTTGTTTATTGACTAAGCCCTGCTCTCATCCCAGGTAGAACATAAGCCCCACAAAATAAGTATTTTTGACTGCTTGCATAACTGTTACATTGTTATTGCCTAAAATTCTCCCTGGTATACAGGGCAGACTCCATGAATGAAAGATGAAGATGCGTATGGCAATCAGAGTGGTTATCACTGTGTAGTGTAATGTGAGATAATTTTTGTTTCCTTTCTTGTGAATATATTGTATTCTCAAAATACTTTATTCCTTAGAGCAATTTTAGGTCCACAGAAGATTTTAGTGCAGAAGCACAACAAGCCCTTCTAAGTCCTCTATTACCACAAATTCACAAAATCTCCCATTATCAATATTCTTGGCATCAGAAGAGATATTAATCACAATTGTTAAAAAAAAAGTGGTGACAGACATTGCCTAGAGGCTTACATTTGACAACAGAACCCCCCCCCCCATGCTTGTCCTATGGGTTTCATGGTGTAAAATGACATGTATTGTCTCACTCAGAGTGGCTGTGCCACCTGGGAAGTTTCCTCCATTCACCTTGTCACTCTCACTTCCCTCCAACTTCTGGCAACCAGGACATTTTAACTTATTCCAAAGTTTTGATTTCTTTGAAGTGACCTCTACCTACCTATGTGACACACAAGGGCTCACTATGCAGTCCTTTCTGATTGACTCTTTTCACTTGTCTATGTATTTGAAGCTCCTCTGTGGGTCTCTGTGGATTTATGGCTCCTTTATTTTATGGTTGAATAATACTCTATTGTCCAAAGAATGTTGAAATTAATCTTTTTAAAAGAAGGTGAGCAGCAGGGATGAATCTGTGGTTAAGATCCTGTGGAGCTTTTGAAAAGGACCCAAGTTTAGTCCCCAGAACCCATGTTAAATGGCTCAAAACCACTGGTAGCTCTAGTTGCAGAGGATCCAACAGCCTTTTCTGAAACCTGCAAGCACCTGTACTCACACATACATATTCCACTACACACACACACACACACACACACACACACACACACACACACACATACACATATCGTGAAAAATGTTAAAATATTCAATTGTCTGGATGTACCACATTTTACTTATCCAGAGAAGGACATTGGTACACCGATGGTAATGACGTGTGGGCTCATCTTGTCAGTGCACATAGATTAAACACCAAGAACCTAGTTGCTTAATTAGATAAGATTCTGTTTAGCTGTGTTTGAAACAAGAATAAAGGAAAGGTTCTTTCGCTCCATGCTGAGTGTTGCCAGCACTGTGTATGTTGGCTAGCTTATAGGTGTATAGTGGTATCTCACTTTGTTTTGATCTGAACTTTCCTAAAATATTTTCATATGCTTAATTGCTATTTATTCATTTCCTTTAAAAATAATAACTTATGTGTATTTATGTCTGTGTTCTTATCTATATGAGCACCACATGTGTGCAGTACCTCAGAAGCCGGATGAGGGAACCAAATTCCCTGAGACTGGAGTTGTGAGCTTTCTGATATGGGTGCTGGGAACCTAACTAGGGTCTCAGCAAGAACAGCAAATACTTTTAACCTTTGAACTGGATCTATAGCCCCTGTTCATTTTCTTTAGTGAAGTATCTATTCAAGTCTTTGTTCATTTCTTAATAAAGTCATCAATTTTTATATTACTGAATATAAGGATTCTTCACATATTTTGAAAAGCAATCCTTTATCATATGTCTTTTGCAAATGTTTCCATCTAATCTTGTAGTTTTTCTTCTTGTTTTCTTGAAATATTTTTTATGATTGGGTAAATACTTTGTATTTTATAATAAAACATCCAAGATCATCAGCCAAATGCCTAATAAAACATTTCAACATATACATGGGTATATTAGAGCTATGCCTTGCTAGTTATACCACATAAAGTGTTCATGACTACCAGTGGTCTCATTCTTTAAATCTGGTAAAGTACTTTCCTTACAAGTAGGAAGAATTGAGTTTGGTGCCCTAGAAACTATGGTGAAAACACAGGCTTGATATTCAGGCTTGTACTCCAGATCCAGGGAGGTGGAGATAGGTAGATCTTCCAGCTCCCTGGGCAGCTAATCTTGGTGAGTTCCAAGCAAATGAGAGACCCTCTTGTTGAAAAAAAAAATTAGTTAAATTACTTACTAGTATTTATATAATATTTAATTGGTTCGGCAGCCATTAAGCCTTATTCCACCATTATAAATGAGCACACAGAGACCACATGGATTTTAACAAGCCTAGGCCTGGGTTGTGCAAACCTAGCCCATCTAAGCTAGCTCGTAATTCTATTACCCAAATATGACCTCATATATACATACGTCCCCTTGGACTGCCATTCTCCATGCTAGGCCGATGTTCCTGGCCATGCGGAATGAAGTTCTTTTTTCTAAACCATGGCATGTGTCTTCCTTCTTCCTGCTCCTGGCTGGAATGAATTAATCCTCTGTCTAAAGTGCAGGCTTCCTGTTCTAATCTCAAGAAGTCCCACCGTTCTCTGTCTTTGCCCATTCTCAGGCCTCAACATTTTATTTAACCAATCAGAGTCATTGTAAGTAACAGACAGCAAACAGGACCAATTAATTAACATTCAGTTATGTTAGAGACCACTGGTAGTCATGAACACTTTATATGGTATAACTAGCAAGGCATAGCTCTAATATACCCATGTATATGTTGAAATGTTTTATTAGGCATTTGGCTGACGATCTTAGTTGTTTTATTATAAAATGCAAAGTATTTACCCAATCATAAAAAATATTTCAAGAGAACAAAAAGGAAAGCTACAAGATTGGATGTAAACATTTGCAAAAGACTTATGATAAAGGATTGCTTTCCAAAATATGTGAAGAATTCTTATATTCAGTAATACAAAAATAGATGACCAATTAATTTTGTTAATTAACAATTAATTAACATAAATGAAAAAATCATCAATCTTGGTGTGTCTAAAGTTCTGAACATAAATAATATCTATCATATCCTATATTTATAAACCTAAAATTTTTATTTAGACTTGAAAATATCCTTTTAAATCCTAAACAAGTCAAGTTCAATTGAAATTTTATAATTATTATGCCTTCAACCCCATCAAAGACATAAGAAGGGAGAAAGTTATTATTTGAGTGAGTAGGAAGCATAGGAGAGCAGCTTCCAAAAAGAAATATGATAATTTGTTGCCTAGACAGTCCCAAATATCTCTTGATATCATTGGATCATTATCTCCAGCCTTCTGGCCAAGCATTTTTTACAGAATAAATTGTGCATCAGGAAATAATAAGGATTTTCCCATTCTGTCTCTGCAGAAGCATTTAAGCTCTGATCCGTCTTTGGACTGTATAGAGTCTGTTGAGAGAGTAGGGGCATTTTTGCCCAATAGGAATTATCTCCTGATGGGAGATTTTTTTTTTCCTTTGAGGAATTATCTCCTGATGGAAGAATTCTTTTTGATGCTCATTGTCTTCTTCCAAGTCAAATGGGAGCTGTCAGGAGCTAACTGTCTTAAGTCAAACAATTTTTAAAATAATAAAAACATCTTTAAATGCCATTTTCTCTATGCCTCTGAGGGTTTTGAAGACATCTACTATTTTATTTTATTTTTTTTAATAATTTATTTTTTATTTCTTCAAGTTACATCTCAATCACAATCCTCTCCCTACTCCCCCCTCCAGTCCCACCCTTACACCCTCCTCCCCCTCAGCCCCACCATCCTCTTCCCTTCTTTTTTTTTTTTTTTTTTTTTTAGTTTAAGGTATTTATTTTTCCCACCAACAGCTCTCCCTTTCAGTCCAAATAATGGTTCTTTTTCTTATAACTATAAATACAATACAAAACAACAGAAATAAATAGGCCATGATTATAAGAGTTATATGGCTTAGCATACATTCCCAATGTCCAGTCCATATGTATTTGGCACCTGACTTTAACATTCTACTATCTAACCATCTCCATGAGTTTAAAGTTCTATATCTAACTCAGCTTTCATACTAACTTGCCTCATAATTTTAAAAATATCTTCTTAGATCCAGAACACCCTCTTGATTCCTAAACAATTCAAAATTTAACTATGAGACTCTAGCTATCTATTCTTCAACCACCTCAGAGACCTGAGAGGGATAAATATATCTGATTATATAGGAAGTGCAGGGCCTGCAGCTTCCAAAACTAAAAAATGACATACCAGTGGCTGCCTGGACAGTTCCCATTTTCTCTCCATACATTACAGCATCAATCTTCAGCCATTTGGCCCCATTTCTCTGACAGACATTGGTTGTAGAGCAGGAATTATGAAGGACTTACCTACCCTGTCTTGGCAGAGCTAGGCTGTCGACTTACCTGCTTCCAAGTTTTGTCCTTTTTGGACAGAAGTCTGTCTACAGTTGAAGCAAGTGGTTTTTCTTGCCAAGAGAATGGCTTACCACCAATTTAATCATCTCCCACTGGAGATTCTTCGATGCTCATCTTCTACTTGGAGTAGAATAGGGGGTGCTGTCAGGAGCTGACATGTCTCGATATCAAAAAATCTTAAGTTAAGAAAACATCTTTGAATGCCATATTCTGCAGATCTCTTGAGGTTTTTGAAGATGCCCTATCTATCTCTTATATTTAGATAAGCAAATATTGCTTGTCTCTTAGCAACTTGATTTCTGACTAGCTTAGAAAATAACTGTGATAGACTGTCATAGTAACTAACAAAATGACACGTTTTCATGACTATTAGTCTCCGTTTCTTTTTTTTTTTATTTAAATACTTTATTTTTTTTTCTTCAAGTTACATCTCAGTAACAAACCCCTCCCTATTCCCCCTTCCTATCCCGTCCTTCCACCCTCTTCCCTCCAGAAGTTTCCCCTTTCAGTCCAACAGCTGGTTCCTTCTCTTATAACAGTAAGTATTATACAAAACAATAGATATAAATATGCCACATTTATGAGAGTAAATTGGCCCAGTATACCTTCCCAATGTTCAGTTTATATCTGTTTGGCCCCTGACTTTAACATTCTACTATCTACCCAACTCCATGAGTTTAAAGGTCTATATGTGACTCAACATTCATACTATCTTGCAACACACTTTTAAGAGTATCTTCTTAGATCTATAACACCCTCTTGATTCCTAAACAGTTCAAAATTTAACTATAAGATTCTATCTGTCTATTCTTCAACCACCTCAGAGACCTGAGAGGGATAAATATATTTGCTTATATAGGAAGTGCAGAGCCTGCAGCTTCCAAAACTAAGAAAGAACATACCAATAACTGCCTGGACAGTTCCCATTTTCTCTCCATACATTCCAGCACCAATCTTCAGGCTTTGAGTCCTGTTTCTCTGACAGACATTTGTTGTAGAGCAGGAATTATGAAGGACTTACCTACCCTGTCTTGGCAGAGTTAGGCTGTCAACTTCCCTGCTACCAAGTTTTGTCCTTTTTGGACAGCAGTCTGTCTGCAGTTGGTGCAAGGGGTTTTTTCATGGTTGCCACTAATTCAACCATCTTACAGTGGAGCTTCTTCGATGCTTATCTTCTACTTGGAGTAGAATAGGGTTGCTGTCAGGCGCTGATATGTCTCGATATAAAAAAAAAATCTTGATTTAAGATAACATCTTTGAATGCCATAATCTGCAGATCTCAAGGGGTTTTTGAAGATGCCCTATCCATCTCTTGTATTTAGATAAGCAAATGTTGCTTATCTCTTAGCAACTTGATTACTGGGTAGTTTAGAGAATATCTGTGATAGACTGTCGTAGTAGCTAACAAAGAGACATGTTTGCATGACTAGGAGTTTGTTTTAACTATCCTAGACCGTTTTAGACGGTTGGTATCAAGAGGTCAGAGCTTCACATTTTATTTTTAAGTATCTCTAGGTATGATACCATTGGGAAGCATTACCTTTAAATTTGTATCAATATACAAAGATCTATTCAATTGTGGTTAAATATACTCTTAATTATGTATCAATATACCAAGATCAATGCCTATGTAGCCCAATATAATCTTAATATTACGTCCATATGCAAGGGTCAATACCATTGTGGCCAACTATAATCTTAATTTTGTATCAATATACAAAGATCAATACCGATGTAATCCAATACAATCTTATTTTTGCACAATAAACAATGGTCAATACCACTTTAGCCAAATAAACTACTAATTTTGTATCAATATTCAAAGGTATAAGGGCATATTCAATAATCTGCCCCTTCTTCTTGGACCTTCCTGTGCTATGTCTATATCTCCTTTTTCTCAAGCCCATGCACTCCTACATAGGAGAGGAAGAAGGATACAGAAAAGGAAAAGTAGGAATTCCCTGGGGCTAACCTCCAAAACCCATTAAGACAGGACCATTTATCAGCTTGTAGTCTCTTCCCCTACATAACAGAGTTTTCAGTTATCCTTCAAATAACCAAAAAGATGGGCGGAGAAACACCCTCCCCACCCTCTGGGCATGGGACGACGCTCTCTTAAAGTGACTTCCTGCTGATTTGGGTCGTAGTAGACCTGTTTGGGGCCCCAACCCAAATGGGAAAAATGATTAAAAATGTTAGTACACTCCTTTTATGTTCAGTCCTTCTGTTCTCAGCTGTTTAGATGACCTAAGGTGTTTGTAGGCAGAAGCTGATCTTGCAGGTTTCACTGAGGTTCCTGTCGGGGCATTGTGTAGAGCTGAGCAGTCCCAGTGACACTGGATTGCTGTGGTGGTTGCAGGCCCCCGATGGAGACAGCTATTGAGGAAGTCTGTCAGGCAGAATCAACTGGGTCACTCGTCCTCCTTGGTACCTGATTCGGCTCTCTGATGAGGATTCCGCTGTCCAGCCATCCCCGGGCTCCCCTAATGGACGCTTCGATTCTCGTGGAACGATAAGAACAGAGTCCTGCCCCAATCCCAACCCTAGGACAATTGCCCTCTTTTTTTTTTTTCTGGGGGGGGATGGGTAGTACTTCTCCTCAAGCAAATTTGGCCTTCTGACAACATACAAAGCGTTATCTTTCAATCCGGGCTAAAGAAGAAATCATTCTGTCACCTTGGAGCTAAATCAGCTCTAGTGTATATATTTTGAGATCTCAAAGGACAATCTGCCTGCATCGAGACGGCCTTTTGTAAGTAGCCTCCAAACCTAGGTCCCTCCAAATCCCATGTGTGTGTCTCTGAACTCTAATTATTGGGATCAGGGACCTGTGTTTCCCATCTGAAGGGATCAAAGATGTGTTCCACCACTCCTGGATCGAAGTCTTTCTCTATTTAGAGTTTGCCCTGCATCAGGCTGACCCTGAGCTCCGGGATCTGCCCGTTTCTGTCTCCAGTGTGCTGGGAGCTGGGACCAAGGGTGTACTCTTCTTGAATGGTGGGACCAAGAGTATGCACCCTCACCACCCCGCTTCGTATGACTCCAGAATACATAAGACCACCAACTCTACGGTGCCCCTCCCACACCCCACCCCCACCCCCCCACCCCCCCATCTCCGCTGAAGTCAAAGGCATGGGCCAATACATACCACAAGTCTCTTGTATTTTACCTTAGCTCCACGTCTTCTCTACACCTGGAGGTCTGCAAAACCAGGCCAAATGGCTGTATCCTCTGTTCCATTCACAGTGTATCAGCCCTGCCCCCTGCCTTTTTTTTTTTTTTTTTTTTTTTAGTTAATAAATTTATTTGTTTGTTGCTTCAGGTTACACCCTTATCATATTGTCTTCTTTTCCCACTTCCCAGCCCCACACTCCCATGCTCTACCCCCTGACCCTTCCGTCTTGTTCCTATGGGGTGGAGTGTCCCTGCCTAACATTCTCTCACCAGATATCAGGAGTCATATGAGGGCCAAGAGCCTCTTCATTCACCGGGGACCTACGAGGCAGTACTGCCAGTGAATGGTGTCTCATTGCTACTGGGGGAATACTAAAAAAAAGAACAACAAATACACAAACCCACAAAAACAAAGAATATCAACAAAAAAGAGAGGAAAAAGAGAAGGGAAAAGGAAAAAGAAAAAAAGAAGGAAAAAGAAAAAGATAAAAAAAAAAATATGTCCTTGTTCCTTTTGATGTGTTGGTTGTAGTACAGATATCCTGTACGAAATAGTTAAAATCCTACTATAAGTGAATAGATGCCATGTGCATCCTTCTGAGACTGGGTTAGCTCACTCAGGATGAGCTCCTCTAGATCCATCCATTTGGTTGCAAATTGCATGATTTCATTGTTTCTGATAGCTGAGTAATATTCCATTGTATAGATGTACCACAATTTTTTAATCCATTCTTCAGTTGAGGGACATCTGGGTTGTTTCCAATTTCTAGCTATTACAAATAAGGCTGCTATGAACATAGATGAGGAGACTTCCCTATGTCTCCGTGAGAGGTCCTTTGGGTGTATACCCAGAAGTGGTATGGCTGGGTCTTGAGGCAAGGTTATTCCTAGATTTCTAAGATATCGCCAGACAGACCTCCATAGTGGTTGCACAAGCCTGCACTCCCACCAGCAATGGAGTAGGGTTCCCCTTTCTCCACACCCTCGCCAGCATGCGCTATCATTTGAGCTCTTTATTTTTTTGCCATTCTAACAGGTGTTAGGTGGAATCTCAGGGTCGTCTTGAGTTGCATTTCTCTGATGATTAAGGATGTTGAACATTTCTTCAGGTGTCTCTCAGCCCTTAGGGATTCCTCCTTTGTGAATTCTCTATTTAGCTCCATCTCCCATTTTTTGATTGGATTATTTGGTTTCTTGGCATTTAGTTTCTTGAGTTCTTTGTAGATTTTAGATAATAGCCCTCTATCAGATGTGGGGTTGGTGAAGATTTTCTCCCAGTCTGTTGGTTGCCGATTTGTTCGAATGACAGTGTCCTTTGCTTTACAGAAGCTTTTCAGTTTCATGAGGTCCCATTTATTGATTGTTGATCTCAGGTCCTGAGCTGTTGGTTTTCTGTTCAGGAAGTTGTCACCTGTGCCAATGAGTTCGAGGGTTTCTCCTACTTTTTCTTCTAGTATCTTTAGTGTGGCTGGCCTTATGTTAAGGTCTTTGATCCACTTGGAATTAAGTTTTGTACAAGGTGATAGGTATGGGTCTAATTTCATTCTTTTGCAAGTGGACATCCAGTTGGACCAGCACCATTTGTTGAAGATGCTGTCCTTCTTCCATTGTGCGGTTTTGGCTTCTTTGTCAAAGATTAGTTGGCCATAGGTGTGCGGATCGATGTTTGGGTCTTCAATTCGATTCCATTGATCCACTGGTCTGTTTCTATACCAGTACCATGCTGTTTTTATTACTGTTGCTCTGTAGTACAGCTTGAAATCTGGGATGGTGATACCTCCAGATGTTTTTTCATTGGACAGGATTGATTTCGCTATTCTGGGCTTTTTGTTGTTCCATATGAAGTTGAGACTAGATTTTTCCAGGTCTATAAAGAATTGTGTTGGTATTTTGATAGGAATTGCATTAAATCTATATATTGCTTTTGGTAGGATAGCCATTTTTATTATGTTGTTCTTACCTATCCATGAGCATGGGAGATCTTTCCATCTTCAAAAGGCCTCTTCCATTTCTTTCTTCAGGGGCTTGAAGTTCTTCTTATATAGGTCCTTTACTTGCTTGGTTAGAGTTACCCCCAGGTAATTTATGTTGTTTGTGGCTATTGTGAAGGGGGTTGTTTCCCTTATTTCTTTCTCGGTAAATTTGTTTGTTGTATAAAGAAGGGCTTCTGATTTTTTTTGAGTTCATTTTGTATCCAGCCACCTTGCTGAAGTTGTTTATCAGCTGTAAGAGTTCTTTGGTGGAGTTTTTGGGGTCGCTTATGTATACTAACATATCATCTGCGAATAGGGATAATTTGACTTCTTCATTTCCAATTTTTATCCCTTTGATCTCCTTTAGTTGTCTTATTGCTCTAGCAAGGACTTCAAGTACTATATTGAAGAGATATGGTGAAAGTGGACATCCTTGTCTTGTCCCTGAGTTTAGAGGAAATGCTTCAAGCTTCTCTCCATTTAATTTGATGTTGGCTACTGGCTTGCTGTATATTGCCTTTATTATTTCTAGGTATGGTCCTTGTATGCCCGTTCTCTCCAGAACTTTTAGCATGAAGGGGTGTTGGATTTTGTCAAATGCTTTTTCTGCATCTAGCGAGATTATCATGTGGTTTTTTTTCTTTCATCCTTTTTATGTGGTGAATTGCATTGATAGACTTTCGTATATTGAACCATCCCTGCATTCCGGGGATGAAGCCTACTTAATCATGGTGTATGATACTTTTGATGTGTTCTTGAATTCGGGTGTCTAGTATTTTATTAAGTATTTTTGCATCTATGTTCATGAGAGAGATTGGTCTGAAGTTCTCTTTCTTTGTTGGGTCTTTGTGTGGTTTAGGAATCAGAATGACAGTGGCCACATAGAATGAGTTTGGCAGTGATTTTTCTGTTTCTATGTGGTAGAAGAGTTTGAAAAGTAATGGTGTTAGTTCCTCTTTGAAGGTCTGGTAGAATTTCGTGCTAAAGCCATCTGGCGCTGGAATTTTTTTGGTTGGGAGATTATTAATGACTGTTTCTATTTCCTTAGGTGTTATTGGGCTGTTTAAACTGTTTATCTGATTTGCATTTAGTTTTGGTAGGTGGAATTTATCGAGGTAATTTTCCATTTCGCTCAGGTTTTCAAATTTAGTGGAATATAGATTTTTAAGGTAATGCCCAAATATTTTCTGGATCTCCTCAATGTCTGTTGTTATTTCTCCCTTTTCATTTCTGATTTTGTTGATTTGGGTTCTTTCCCTTTGCCTTTTAGTTAATTTGGCTAGGGGTCTGTCTATTTTGTTGATTTTCTCAAAGAACCAACTCTTAGTTTCATTAATTCTTTGTATAGTTCTTTTTGATTCTAAGTTGTTGATTTCAGCTCTAATTTTGATGGTTTCCTGTCTTCTGCTCTTCTTGGGAGTGTTTGTTTCTTTTTTTTCCAGTTCACCCAGCTTAGCTGTTAGTTCACTAATATGAGCTGTCACAATTTTCTTTTTGAAAGCACTTAGTGCTATGAACTTTCCTCATAGCACAGCTTTCAATGTATCCCATAGGTTTGGGTATGTTGTGTCTTCATTGTCGTTGGATTTTAAGAAGTCTTTGATTTCCTTCTTTATTTCTTCCCTGACCCAGTGGTCATCCAGTAAGGAGCTGTTCAATTTCCATGTGTGTGTAGGCTTTCTGTTGATTCTTTTACTGTTGAAGACCAGCTTTATTCCATGGTGGTCTGATAAGATACAAGGTGTTATTTCAATTTTCTTGTATCTACTGAGACTATCTTTGTGACCAATTATGTGGTCAATTTTGGAGAAGGTTCCGTGGGGTGCTGAGAAAAAGGTGTACTCCTTTGTGTTTGGGTGAAATGTTCTGTAGATATCTGTTAGGTCCATTTGTTTCATGATCTCTGTTAGACTCAATATTTCTCTGTTTGTCTTCTGTCTTGATGATCTGTCCTT
>CAJQZJ010026648.1:0-19504 GCA_907164525.1 Lophiomys imhausi
ATCTTTCCTGTACTTTGCAACATCATCTGTCCCTCTGCTTTCTCCCCATCTACTGTTTTCCATTGATCTCTCCCTGTCTTTCTCTCCTTCTATGTTTGCTGCTATCTAGACTACCGTATTAGATATTCCTTCTTCCTATGGGAGAGGACAGAGTGTGTCACTGCACTTTTAGCTCCCTTTTTATGGGTAGTGGAATAAGCATACATACAAAACCTGTAAAATCAAGAGATAGGCTTGCCACTAATTCAACCATCTCACATTGGAGATTCTTCGATGCTTTTCTTCTACTTGGTGTAGAATAGGGGGTGCTGTCAGGAGCTGATATGTCACGATATCAAAAACAAAATCTTAATTTAAGACCACATCTTTGAATGCCATATTCTGCAGATCTCTTGGGGTTTTTGAAGATGCCCTATCTATCTCTTGTATTTAGATAAGCAAATGTTGCTTGTCTCTTAACAACTTGATTACTGAGTAGCTTAGAGAATATGTGATAGACTGTCTTAGTAGCTAACAAGGTGACATGCATGCATGACCAGGAGTTTGCTTTTCTTAACTATCCTAAACAGTTTAAGACGGTTGGTATCAAGAGGCCAGAACTTCACATTTCATTTTTAAGTATCTCTAAGTACGATACCATTAGGAAGCATTACCTTAAATTTTGCATCAATATACAAAGATCGATTCAAATGTGGCTAAATATACTCTTAATTTTGTATCAATATACAAAGATCAATGCCTATGTGGCCCAATACAATCTTAATATTGCGTCTATATACAAGGGTCAATACCATTGTGGCCAACTATAATCTTAGTTTTGTATCAATATACAAATATCAATACTGACGTAGACCAATACAATTAGTGGCAAGCCTATCTCTTGACATGTAAAAACTCCTTGCACCAACTGCAGACAGACTGCTGTCCAAAAGGACAAAACTTGGTAGCAGGGAAGTCGACAGCCTAGCTCTGCCAGGACAGGGTAGGTTAGTCCTTCACAATCCCTGCTCTACAATAAATGTCTGTCAGAGAAACAGGACCAAAAGGCTGAAGACTGATGCTGGAATGTATGGAGAGAAAATGGGAACTGTCCAGGTAGTCACTGGTTTGTCATTTCTTAGTATTGGAAGCTGCAGGTCCTGCACTTCCTATACAATCAGATATATTTATCCTTTTCAGCTCTCTGAGGTGGTTGAAGAATAGACAGCTTGAGTCTCATAGCTAAATTTTGAGTTGTTTAGGAATCAAGAGGGCATTCTAGATCTAAGAAGATGGTTATAATAGTGATGCAAGTTAGTATGAAAACTAAGTCAGTTATAGAACTTTAAACTCATGGAGATGGTTAGAAGGTAGAAGGTTAAAGTCAGGGGCCAAATATGTATGAACTGGACATTGGGAAGGTATACTGGGCCATTTAACTCTCATAAATGTGGCATATTTAATTCTGCTGTTTTGTATAGAATTTACTGTTATAAGAGAAAGAACCATTTGTTGGAATGAAAAGAGAAGCTGTTGGGGGTGGAAGAAGGTGGAAGGGAGGGACAGGAAGGGGGAATAGGGAAGGGTTTGTGACTGAGATGTAACTTGAAAAAAAAATAAAGTACTTATTTAAAAAAAATAAAAAAAAGACTATGCTTCTTGTATGTATATCTATTTGAATCCATACATGCAGTCCTCATAAACTTCCTTTGCTCTGGTGAAATTACCTGCTTGCCCCCTTTGACTTCCTATACCCACTCCCAGCAGGAATGGAGAATGAGGATGTCCAGTACTAATTTGTGAATAACCCAGTGGCCAGCACCAGGATCTCCTTTTCCTTTGTAAACCCAGTGCACATCTGCATGTGTGTTTGCAGTACGAAAGAGTGCTGAGAATTTCCATGTGAATGCCACCAGCATTCTCTACAGATCGTAGCATCTCTGAAAGAGAGATTCACATATGCTGTACTCATTTTCTGGTTAGAGTGATGAGACTGTTCACTGATTCTTAAGTTGTCATTTCAAAGACACAATGGTGGGGAAAATTGATTTGTGAGCATTAAAGCATTTCTGGTTCTGTGGCATTAAGATGGTGTGAAAGGTAATGTTCCCTTCTAGACTAGAGTTTATTAAGCACTTATTGGAGCCTATTATGGACATTCATTTCTCCCTAGAAATCTTTGCTTGGCAAATCTTAGGTGTTGACTGACAGTGGAAAATGCAACCCTCTACTTGCCTGGTCTCAAAGAATATTTAACAGAATACTGAGGACTTCTTTTTGATCTGTAAGCTATGTGGATTACCAAAGGGTGCAGAAGAGTGAGATGGTCTGGAATTTCAAGCCCTCATTGCTTTGTAGTGTTTCCTCTCTGTGTATTCCAGGCTGGCTTTTATTAATACTGGGTTGCTGGTGAAGTCCTTCCATGCTAAGACCATATATGGAGCGCTTGAAAAGAGGTCTAATAAACGAAGCTTTGGGAAGGAGTTTGTTTTTCCTTGCAGAGTGAGTTGCCTATAAGGAAAAAAAAAAGAGGCTATTTTTGGGATTCTTTTTTATATTCTGTTAATGTCAGCTCTGTTGAAACTCTTTGATTCTTCTACCCTGTTGCTTAGAAACATTTTATTAAATGTTGTCAGTGCTTCAATCTGATCTGATTTAAAATGTTATTTCTGTCAGTGTAAAATGAGCTCTTTGATTTGCCATTTTCCATTTTTTGGTAACTGTGTTCTAAGTTATTTATAGCTATTAAAAATGTTCTATTGACAGGGCATCCTAAATTGAGGAGCCAATGTCTCGTTCATATCTATTTTAGGGGCATTGCATTTGTGGTTGGTATGGCAAAGTTTGTAGTGGGCAAAAATAAGAATGAGGGAATGGTTTTAAACCTTTAACCTTTGATCTGTATAAACCAAGCATAGATAATGCTATGATTTTACTCAATAAGTCATCAGAATCCAGCTTTCTTGGGGATTGGATTCATTGACTAGCTGGATGCGTGGGAGTCTCAGGAGAGGTAGGACACAAAACCGGAAGTCCCTGTAAAGGCTGGGGTCAGGAATGAGGGGGAAGTCACAGGAAAGATGGGAAAGAGGCAAAACAAAAGACGAGCTATTTGACTTCCCTCTTCTCCCACAGTGCCTACAGGTCTCATCCTCGGGCTGTGGAGACATGCTTCAAGGAAAGGGAGAAAAGTCAAGATAGCATTCTGCTTGTAAAAACATGGTTCTCTGTAGCAAGGTCAGAAAGTAGAAACTAAAATAACTAGATTCTTCTTTTCTTCACGTAGCCAAAGTATAGGTCCTTAATAGTACTCATGACATCCTTGATATTTGATTCAATTGTATCATTTTCACACACACACACACACACACACACACACACACATGAGAGAGAGAGAGAGAAAGAGAGAGAGAGATGAACAGTATACACAGAGTTCACATTTAATTAGTGATCCCTGTAGCTCATACTTCATTTTGGATAGACAGCATCTACCTGGTATTTCTATGGACCTCATTGTTCTGATTCTAGTACTTTGTATAGCATGTGATTCTCACCATTTCAGAGTCCCTCATCCTGCCGGGTAAGACATAAAGTGGTACAGGGATTATGGCCAATACAATGTTTTATAATAGAAAGCATGTTACCATAACAGTACATCAGACCACGTAATGTATAAACTGACAAGGCTCAGAATTAAATTTCATTTGTGAGAGGATTTCCAGTGGGGAAACTGCACAAACTAAAAGGGAATATTTAAATTAAACATAATCATAATTTGATGGTGTCAATATCGTTTCTAAAAACAAACAGATTTTACATGATCTCAGTAGGAAAAGTTAATAATAATATGGTGTGGAATTACTGGTTTTGACATGTGCTTCTGAATGCCTGAAGCAATCATATTGTATGATTAGGCACACGTCCAATCTATCACAAATGTTATGGCCTCAAAGAGTTACATGGGAATGCACTGGAAATGTATTTCAGCTTCTAAGACATTTCAACCTGGTGAACCAGTATATTTCAGTGTAGATGTTTGTGTTTCATGTACTTCCCTCCAAATTTTTGGTTTTGTCCTGTTTTGAGATGGGCTTTTTGCTATGTGTTCTAGGCTGTTCTCTAATTCTTTATCCTTGGAGTGTTGGAGTTACAGGTGTGTGTCCTCATACTCTGGTTGTAGAATCTTAAGAAAGTGGTCCCTAGCTGGAGGACGCTGCTCACTAGGGATCAGGTTATAACCTGGTCCCAGTTGAAGTCTTTCACTGCTTCCTGGTTATTGCTATGTAACAAGTAGCCACATACCCTTGTCATGGAGCTATCCACCCCTATGCTTTCCTATGATGCACTGTGTCACTTCAAGCCACAAGTCAAAATCAATTCTTTCTCCCTTAAGTTTCTCCTGAGGGTGTTGCTCTAACAATGATAACTAACATTGGAACCATTCCCAGTGATGCTTCTAGCTCAATAGAAAATAAACACACAAAGAAATAAAACCTGAAGTGCATTTCCAAGCATTTCACATTAATGGCCAGTCATGATGACCATTGTGTTTTATAACTCTGAGATTCTGGGGGAATTTAGGATGTTTTAACAGTTGTATTTGCTCCCTGGTGCTTAAGCTAGTAATTCTTAAGTTCAAAGTAACGGCAAGATGCAATTCCTAGTCAAAGCATGGGCCGTTTAAGTGGAGGACTCTTTATAAATAATAAATCTGTGGATAGGTGAGTTTGAAAGACTCAAGCTTCCCTTGAAAATGTTTCTTTTTAGATGCATAACCCTCAAGTTGCAGACTTCATGAATAGTTAAGATATGTAGTAGCACCTACTGTTTCATTGTCTTCTCTTGTTATTTTAGTCCATTGTTGGTTTTTGCATCCTTTGACCTACTAGTCTGAAAGACAGTTTTCCTTTGAGAGTGATTCTAGTGAAGTGTCCTGCTTATGTACCCTGACCTACTGACGAAAGGTGAAGGTTTCAGATCTGGCTGGAACTCTAAGAAATTCTTTGCTCTCTTGACACAATAGAGGCAGAGAAAATGTTATCTGAGAGAAGAGAGAAAATGCAGTTAAATATATAAAACATATAGGTGGAGGTTTCAGATCTGGCTGGAACTCTAAGAAATTCTTTGCTCTCTTGACACAATAGAGTGTTGGGGTATGTTAAGCATTCTAAATGTTAATTAGTCCTGTTTGCTGTCTGTAACTTATATTGACTCTGATTGGTTAAATAAAATGCTCAGGCCTGAGATTGGGCAAAGACAGAAAAAGGTGGGACTTCCTGAGATTAGAGAAGGAAGACTTCTCTTTAGACAGAGATTAAAGCATTCCAGCCAGCAGCAGGAAGAAGAAGGAATTCCAGCCAGCAGCAGGAAGAAGGAGGCACACACCATGGGTTAGAGAAAAGAACCTCACTCCACATGGCCAGGAACATCGGCATATCATGAAAAATGGCAGTCCAAGGGGACATATGTATATACGGGGTCATAGTTGGCTAATAGAATTATGAGCTAGTTTAGATGGGCTAGGATTGCACAATTCAGGCCAAGGCTTGTTAAAATCTACATGGTATCCTGTGTGCTCACTTATAATGGCGGAATAAGGATTGGCTGCTGAACCAATTAAATATAATACAAATACTGGTTAAATAATTTAATCAGCCATATACATATTTTTTAAATGGTGCCCAACGTGGGGCAATTAGAATCCATGCTTACAGCCTGAGAAGGCCCAGGTGAAAGCCAGTTTCCTAGCCAAAGAGTGGGGAACTGAACCCAAATGCATTTCAAAAGTGTGGCTACCTTAACAAAAGCTGTTGCCTTACAACAAAGGTGAAAAACTTAGCTCTCCTTATGTACTAAAAAACTGACAGCCTTCTAAACAGAATATGAGAGCAGAATTAACAGCCTAGATTAAAAATGGAGGAATTCATAATGCCTCAATACTTTAGATTCCAATTGAGTTTGTTCCTCTTAGCATACAAATGATTTTTTACCCTGACAATTGTGGTTCTATGTATCTTTTTTGAGAAAGTTCAGACTAGGATAGTCTTAAAGGAAAGAATTTACAGATGGAATGCTAAATTGCCAACAATGATACTGGAGGAAGGAACAAGGCCTTTCCTGATAAATAAGACAAAATTGATGGCAGTTGGAGCTAAGAGGTCCCTGACAATGAGATGCTTCTCAGGGCTTTCTGGGAAGGGTCCACCAGTGAAATACAGTTGCAACTAGATTCCAAAGAATAATGAACAGAGCTTTAATTGCAACATGGGATGGCATGATTAGATCAAGGCTTTTGGAATGTTGTTTCTTTGCTTGATTTTTGTTTAGATGTCTTTGATTTTCCTATATCGGGATGTAGAAAGGATATTTTTCTGGTTTGACATTGCTAAAACATAAGAGATTTTTGAAGATTTTGGGCCAATTTCGAATTGTCACTACAGTTCAAAGTTGCTCTCAAGGTTACAGAGTTACTAAAATCTTGGATTTAAATAAAATATTTGAGTAAGGTGGTCCTGGCACACCCCCTTAATCCCATCACACTAGAGGAAGAAACAGACAGACCTCTGGATTCTAGACCAGGCTGGTTTGAACAATGAAGGCAGGGCAGGAACCTTGCTAATAAGGCTGCTTACTAAAGACAGTCTAGAATTCAAAAATGACACATTTTTCCTTGTTGCTAAGTTTAATAATGCCCTTACTGATCTAATGGATAAATGCACATGATCTTAAATTTACATAAATAGAAAAGGGTCACAAGCCAGTCTCCTTAGTTGTGGGGCTCCCACTGAAGAACTGGTTTCAAGAAACATCTTGACCCTAAAAGAGATATGTTAATCTCTGGGTGTGGTGGTGCATGCCTTTAATCCCAGCACATGGGAAGCAGAGGCAGACTAATCTCTGTGAATTCAAGGCCAGTACATGGGAGGCAGAGGCAGACTAATCTCTGTGAGTTCAAGGCCAGCCTGGTGTACAAAATGAGTCCAGGTCAAGGCTACACAGAGAAGTCCTGTCTCAGAAAATAAAGGAGAGAGAGAGAAAGAGATATATTCTGTTAATCAATGTAAGAACCCAGAGTTAGGCTTTGGAAGAACTGGCAAACTGCATGCCTCCCACAGCCAACAGTTAAGAAAAGCTAACATAAGTTAGCATATCATGCTATTTTACACCAATCTACTTAAGGATGGAGTTTCCATGGGAGAATTGGAGCTCAAACTAATACAAAATGGTTTAAATAATGTTATTGTTTAATAAAGGTAATTAAATTATTTAAATTCATACCTTGATCTCAAAATTTGAGAGACAAGGACAAAACAGGTTCCTTGTGTGTTCGAGGCCAATCTAACCTACAGAGCTCTACAGAGCAAATCAAGACAGCCAAACTACAAAGAGAAACCCTGTCTCAAAAAGGATAAATATATCCACATAGAAATTAAATCTCCAAAGAAAGGAGAAAAGGAAAGAATAAATATATAAATACATACCTTTGTTCCCAAAACATGGGAAACAAAGACAGAGACAGATTGGTTCCTTTTGAGTTTGAGGCCAACCTAATCTACAAAAAGCCAGAACAACACAAAATAAACTTGTTTTAATCAATTAATAAATGTATGTCAACTGTAGAGGAAAATACATAAACTCCATACAGTCTTATGCTGTATTTTCTAATTTAAAATAGATTATATGTAACATATATATGTAATACTATTACATGCCATGTTTTTATGTGGCATGAATGGAGACTTACAAATGACTTTCTTCTGTTCAAAGAACAGAAAATATTCCTTAATTGATTTGTGCATCCTGCACATCTAAGGCATTTTGGTAATTGCAGAACTATATGTTACTTGTGAGAAATTATATATTTTCAGAACAATGAGACCTGAGTCCAAAAAAGACAAGACAAACAACCCAAATGATCCAACCTCATAGACTGCCTCAATAACTGTTTCCTCAAAAATCTACATCCAGAACAACTTCAAACAACATGCTGAGATGGTCCAGCCTCAAAGACTGTTCCAGACAAGACTTCAGTGATGCCCTGAATTTTCCTAACCAAAGTCCAGCTTCGAACTACAAACTGCTCAGGACATTCAAATTGCTAAACACATAGAGACTGGACAACAGATGTTACTATTAACTTGATTAACCATTTTTTCCATTTTATTTGGGCCCCCAAACAGGTTTTCTGCAACCCAATTCAACAGAAAAAAGTTTTAAGAGAGCGACGTCCCATTCCCAAAAAGTGGGGTGGATGATAGATGTTGTTTAGGGGTAATGGTTACAAATTGTTATATGATCTTGTTAAACAAGGTATAGGAAATTAGACTTGGACATCTCTTTTTCTTTTCTCTATCCTTCTTTCTCTCTTATATAGTGGGAAAAGACTTAAAAAGAAAAAGAGGGGGAATATATGTATATAATATAGAAATGATAAGATATAAGGATAGATTATTAAATCTGCTCTAAAACTCAAAACTATTTTTATTCTCAAATAAGGTTATCTTTCAATACATTGGTATAGAATTTTGTATTTGATACAAAAATAAGGTTAAATTTTGATTCCTTGGTATAGAATTTTATATTTTGACACATAATATGTATATTTCAACTTATATAAGGTATTATGCCTATACAAATCATTTAAAAGTACAGGCTTACTTCCGATCCTTTTATGGTTGCTATTGCAATCTATTTAGGAGTCTGGATAATACAAGTTGACTGGACAGTTGAGCTTCTGGTCATGTCAAATACTAGTCTTAATTTATCACAAAATATACTTAATATGTTAAACAGATAGCAAATGTTTACAAATTTAGTTTGCTTGTTCAAAGATAGATAGATTAATAAATAAATCAATAGATGTCTTCAAAACCCCCGAGACATACAAAAAATGACATTTAAAGATGTTTTTATTATTTTAAAAATTGTTTGACTTAAGACAGTCAGCTCCTGACAGCTCCCATTTGACTTGAAAAAAGACAATGAGCATCAAAAAGAAATCTCCCATCAGGAGATATTCCTACTGGACAACAATGCCCCTGCTCTCTCAACAGACTATATACAGTCCAAAGATAAACCAGAGCTTAAATACAGGTAAGTCGATGTCCTGATTCTGCAGAGACAGAATGGGAAAATCCTTATTTCCTGCTGCACAATTTAGTCTGTGAAAAATGCTTGGCCAGAAGGCTAAAGATGATGCTCCAACAATACCAAGAGATATTTGGGACTGTCTAGGCAACAAACTGTCATATTTTTTTTGGAAGCTGCTCTCCTAGGCTTCCTACTCACTCGAATAATAACTTTATCCCTTCTTATGTCTTTGATGGTTTTAAAGGCATAATACTTATAAGATTTTAATTGAACTTGAGTTGTTTAGGATTTAAAAGGATATTTTCAAGTCTAAATAAAATCTTTAGCTTTATAAATGTAGGATATGATAGAAATTATTTAGGTTCAGAACTTTAGACACACCAGGATAGATAAATGATTTTTTTCTTCTTCAAGATTGCCTGATACAAATAGACTAAACATTATGTGTGTAACTTTTATATATGGTTTTCTTGATTGTTTCATTGTTTTTACTATATGAGTTAAAAAATTTAGCCTTTTTTTTAGACAAAAGGAGGGAATTGTTGGGGTAGTGTTAAGCATTCTAAATGTCAATTGGTCCTGTTTGCTGTCTGTAACTTATATTGACTCTGATTGGTTAAATAAAATGCTCAGGCTTGAGATTGGGCAAAGACAGAGAAAGGTGGGACTTCCTGAGATTAGAGCAGGAAGCCTTCGCTTTAGACAGAGATTAAAGCATTCCAGCCAGCAGCAGGAAGAAGAAGGAATTCCAGCCAGCAGCAAGAAGAAGGAGGCACACACCATGGGTTAGAGAAAAGAACCTCACTCCACATGGCCAGGAACATCGGCATATCATGAAAAATGGCAGTCCAAGGGGACGTATGTATATTCGGGGTCATAGTTGGCTAATAGAATTATGAGCTTGTTTAGATGGGCTAGGATTGCACAATTCAGGCTAAGGCTTGTTAAAATCTACATGGTATCCTGTGTGCTCATTTATAATGGCGGAATAAGGATTGGCTGTCGAACCAATTAAATATAATACAAATACTGGTTAAATAATTTAATCAGCCATATTGTTTTTAAAATAGAGGCAGAGAAAATGTTATCTGAGAGAAGAGGGAAAATACAGTTAAATATATAAAACATATAGTTTTAATAGACACGAAGTTCTAGGGCTACAGAATCAAGAGCTGATTTCAGGGATAGTGAGACTAGAAATACTTTGGGTTGTGAGAATGTATCTCTCTCTCTCTCTCTCTCCCTCTCCCTGTGCACATGTGTTTGTGTATGGAGGCCAGATATAAGTGTCAGGTGTTTTCCTCCATTTCTTCCCATAATTGTCATTGCTATTATTTGTGACAGGATTGAACATGGAGCTCATTAGCTGGCTAGGCAGGCTGGCCAGTGAGCTTTAGAGATCTGCCTGTCTCTGTCTTCCCCAGTGCTATGTTATGAACCCTGCCTTAGTGCCCAGCTTTAACGTGGAGCTAGGGATCTAAATGGGTCCTCCTGATTTCAAAGCCAGCACTTCATCAACTGGGCCATCTGTACAACCATTTAAATTGTTCCAAGTCATTGAGATGTCCTGGATATTGCTTGCATGCTCCAGAGGTGTTCCTATGTAAGGAAGAGACTACTATTTACTAAATCTGTCTTTTGTGTTATTTATTAACCTCTATCTCTTCCCAACAACTTCTTCTTTAAAAACAAAACTAAACTAAATCTATTGGATTTTGGCAATTTCAGCATATTCTGTTCATCCGTTTAATCACAAAGGAACATGAGATTGCCAGCACAATTTCAATCACATGCAGAATATACTGCCTGTTTGTTTTACCTACTTAGCTAAAATTCATTTACTGTGAGTCGATATGAACACTGACCTGAAGATGCATCACCTCAGGTCTGTCTGTCTCATTTTCATAGAGCTCCAATGGTGAAGTAATACAAGCTTATGAATGACAGCAATATGACAGCTGTATTTTCAAGAGTACCTATAGTAAGAAAGAGATCAAGTAGACTAGGGAAGAAGGGAAGGATTCCAGAGTTAAGCCAAAGTAAGAGGTGTTGTTGGAAGGTAAAGGGGGAGTAAAAACATTCCTACACAGGGATTCTCTCAATTCAAGGTACAGAGGAGAGCATTTGAGCTATGTGTTGTTTTGAACCAGTAAACTAGAGTTGAGGAATTGCAAAGCACTAGGCTGAAGGGAGAGATAGAGTAGCCTCCAGTTAAAGTGAGATAAGAACAAGGAGGGAGACTGTAGGTCTCTCACATCACAGGAACAGCTAAGTATGGTTTCAAGAGGAGAACCACCTGCTTAGATTAGCTGAATCCATAGATCTTTGTGTGAACAAGTTGGAGAACAGATATGAAAGGGACAAACAAGGAGGCAGTAGAAGTCAGTGGGTAAGCCTGGGAATATAAATACCTCTTTAGGAAAGGCTGGTGTGAGTGCTAGTCAAAACAGTAAGAATCTAGGGACATACTCTGGGTGATCTAATTCTACAAGGACTTTACTATAGGCATTGGGTGCCTCAAAGCCTATGATTTAATAATGATACCCTCAGTGAATTTAAAGCTTGATTACCAATTCTTTGATGTGCTGTCCTTCAAGAAGTGGAGTCTCTGCCTTCACCTCTTGAATTTGGTGAGCTTGTGACTACTCTGAATAACAGAATACAGTGGAGATGATACTCTATTATTTTCTAGCTGAGGTCTCGTGACCTACGAGACCCAAATCACCATGATGAAGGCCCAATTTGTTCACAGTTATACACAGACATCTAAAGGAAGGAGCTATGACTAGAGAACAAAGAGGTTCTGCCATCTCTAAGTTCAAATGTGAAACTGAAAGACCCGGGGGAGGGAAGTTCCTCACCCGACGCTCAGGATATCATGGCCGCCCCAAAACTCACAAGAGACCATCTTGATGCAATCGCAAGAGGTTTATTTCAGGGGGAAGGGGGGGAAAGGGGGAAGGAGGGAGGTCAGTGCACTGAGGGCGCCACTTGTATCCCACACAGGGGTAGGAGCCGCAACCTCGATTTGGTGGAGAGTAGAGTATTTTATAGGGGAGCACCACAGATTAAGGGGGTGGAAGTACCAGCCCAGCCCATTGTTTACCACAACCCAAGGGGGTGGGGAAATACAGGTGGAATGTACCAGCCCATTAGTTAGTCAGCGGGAAACATCCTACATCTGTTTGTCTCAGGAATGAATCTAATCTTGTTTTGATATCTACTTTGTGGTCAGCCAGTTCCTGAAACCCTGGGGGCCCGTGATAGTCATCTGCTTTGTGGCCAGCTAGTTCCTGGAGCCCGGGGCTCATGACCCATATGACCTACATTCTTGGTTCCACCCTTTTTATGGTCAGCTAAGTTCCGGGAACCACCTGCGGCTGGCCTGGCTCTACTGCCGACTTAGGGGGTCTTTTAATAATTTTCATTCCCTTCAAAACCTAGGCTATTCTAATTCCCAGATCACTCTCCCCACAACAGTTTAGAATCCCACCCAAAAGGCCAGGTATTATGGAACAAATGAAGTCTGCTCCCCTTGTGTCTTGCCTGAATTCCTGACTTGTAAAATCTGTTATATTAATATAACTATGTTATATCTGTATGTAAATATAATTTCTATTTCTATAGAAAATCAGGGTGCTGGAAATATTGTTCCATCAGTAGAGCGCTTGATAACATGCATTAAGTCCCAAGCTTGATTTCCAGGGCCACAAAAACCAGGCATGGAGGAGGTAGAGGCAGCAGGATCAGAAGTTCAAGGTCATCCTCAACTACACAGCAAGTTCATGGCCAGTTTGGGATGTATGAGATATTGTCTTAAAGAAGAAAAAAAAAGAAAGGAAGGAAGAGAATAGGGAATCAGAATATTCATTGGACTGAAAGAGGCTGGGTATAAGTCACAGAACATATTACCCTACCACCATACATGACATGGTAGTGGGGACAGCACCCTACCACTGCTGTCCTATTGCTGTCACTCCAGTCCCCAGAAGGATGGACAATGCATAATACATGCTTCCCAAATTACTATTCTCCTTCTCATACTCTGGTGGAAAGGCTTGTCTTGTGAAGCCAGGTCTGAGATGCAAGGGTAACTGGTAGAGTATTAGCTATTTGAAAAGATGGACTTTTAGATGCAGGCCCCTTCTATCTAGAGCTGAGCAGAAAGTTGTAAATTCCAAGCGATCTTATCATTACATTATCTCACCATCACCCCCTCCCCACTGCTATTGCTAGGAAATGACTAACACAACCGCCCAGCTCCAGGGTCTCCTTGAAGACTCCTTGAGCAAACACCTGCCCAGCCCTGGAGATAAGAAGCTCTCCTTGGACAAACAGCCAGGCCAAAGTTCCTGATTCTCAAAGCAAAATCCCTTCCTCAGGAATTTACACCAATGCCTAAATCTGCCCTGCCAAAATGTATATAAACCTAAAACCTTATGAGTTCGGGGGTTGCCACTCCCTTGGGTGTAGGCCACTCCATGAGCATCAGAATAATAAATTCCTCTTGCTTTTTGCACTGATTCAGTGTCTGCTTCTCATTGAGGGTCAGCAGGAAGATGGGCAATAGCCCCTTTGGGGTTCAGCCTTTCACTATTAACAACTTTCAGAGTGACAGATGGGTTCTGGCGTATGGGTCAAGGAATTTGTGAAACACAGGAAGAAAGCTTTATTTGTTATATGTGTATGATTGTAGGAATTGAGTCTAGAGCCTCACACAAGCTAGGGACGTGCTGTCTCTCCCACTGGACCATCTCTCTAGCCCTTTTGTGTGTTTGAGACCATGTGGTGATTTGAATAGGTTTGGCCCCCATAAACTCATGTGCTTGAATGCTTGGCCCATTTCAAGTGGCACTGTTAGGAGGTGTGGCCTTATTGGAAGGGGTGTCACTTTGTTAGAGGAAGTGTGTCACCACAGATGCAGCACTTTGATGTCTCCTAAGCTCAAGCTATGCCCAGTGTGACAATCTCCTCCTGGCTGCCTTCAGATCAATATGTAGAACTCTCGGCTCTTGAGCACCATGTCTGGCTGGAAGCTGTCATGCCTGCTATCATGATGATAATGGACTAAACCTCTGAAACTTTAAGTCAGCCCTAACTGAATATTGTCTTTTATAAGAGTTGCCTTGGTCATGGTGTCTCTTCACCATAACTAAGCTGGACTCGGTCTTGCCAAGTTTCTCTGGTAGCACTTGAGCTTGTGATCTTCCTGCCTCAGCCTCCTGAGTGGCTGGGATGACAGATCTACACCACACTACTTCCTGGAAAGGGTTATGGATTCTGATCTGCCTAAAAGAATAAGAGATGTGCACTAACTAGACGGTGCATCACCAAAGCCAGCAGAGATGTACATGGACTAGGTGACTTCTACCAAGACTCTGTATACAGTACAGACAAAGGCACAGACTTTAAAGATGATACACTAGGGCAGCTGAACCAAAGCCAGAACCCAACATCATTTTTATTTTCATCCTTGGACTTTATTACTTAAAAGACTGCCCCACTTACAGAGTTCCTAGATCATGCCTCACAGATGGTCAAAACCCTCCAAAGGTGTCCCATCTCAAACCAACGTAATGGTTTTTATCATTGCCACCAAGTCCCTACAATATCTGCCCCATCCCTACCTGCCTTATTGCCAGATGTTCTCCTTTCAGCCGGCTCTCACTGGACCCCTAGTGTTCCCAGAAAAACCCCTTCATCCTCCTTTCCACTGTGTTTGTATATATTTCTATTATGGAGGACACAAATGAAATAGAAACTGGCCCCACTTCCCTTTTCCTTTTTATCCTGCATCATTATTTGCCTTAGCACCTACCACATCCAATGTAAACATTTATCTTCTTGTCCATTGTTTGTCTGTCCTCCTAGAATATCATCTACTTGAGGGAAGGAATTTTGTTTTGTTGCACACTTTATTTCTAGTGCCTGAAACAAAACCTGTTTGGGACACAGTAGGCATTCAGCAAGCACTTGGATGCACTGAGGACTTGTTAAATCGATTTCCTTTGTTTTGATGCAACTTGTTATCATTGTAAAACAAAGTCCCTGATGTGTTATAGCTCCAATGGGACAGGTGTCCTGCCAGTCCACAGTGAAGGAATACAACAAAGTCAGATGCACAAACCTCACACAAGAGACTTATTAGGAGGGAAGAACCCAGGAGGAAAGAACCCAGTACAAAATTGGGCTTTTTTATTCTGGGTTAGGGACTGGTTCTGGCCACTAAGGCAGTTAGAGTGTTCTCTGAGTAGGAACCTGACAGCTGGGGGTCTTCAGGGGTGGGGCTTGGCTGCTCATGTGCCTGGAGGGGTTTGCATGTGATCCAGAGGGGATTTTGGTGTAGATGCACTCTCATCTATAATAGACTTTTAGTAAAACATTCTCTACAAGTTTACATGCTGTATGTTGTGTGTATATGTGTAGGGAGAAGAAATACAAGGTCTGCAAGTGGCCAGGCCTGCCCGCAGACTTCCGTAACTGCTGTTTTCTAATGGCTATAACAGCATGCCCAGCCCCTCAAGGCAGGAAATTGGCCAGGTCTTCCTGCCTTCCCCCAGAATTCCCTACTGGTCCTAACAATCATTTTCTAACAGCCATAATGACTGTTCCCAGCCTTGAGGCTGAAGAATGGCCAGGTCCTGCCCTACAAGGAAAAAAAAAAATCCCACCAATCCCTGAACTTGCCCTGAGATCAGGCTACATAATCCCTCCAATCCCAGGCCACCCTGGAAAGCTCCACCCCCACCAAGAAACCCTATATTCTGGCCAGTTCTCTGTTGCTTCTCTCCTGAGCAGTGGTACTCATCCCCCTGGGTTTTTCTCTTCCAATAAATCTCTAGTGTGCCGTTTGCTGTGTGGTGTGATCTCTCAGAACAGAACTATAACACTTCTGCTGGGGAAACAACCCTCAGCCTGCCCCACTGGAACAGAGCTGCAGCACTTTGTCTGGGAACCAGCCCCCCTACTCCTGCCTGAGCAAAGCTGTTACACCTATTGGGGAAGTGTTCCTGGAACAGAACTTCTGAAGGGAAAGCCTTTCCTTTCAGAGATGCCACACTTTCCACAGGTCTTGACTTAAGATACCAAGAGTCCAGCTGTATGTGTATTTATTACAGACCTTAGACACGTATCACAGTTCTTGGCCTGGAAAGACAAGTCTTGGAGGTAAGACAAAAGTGAAAATTGGATCCATGGGCGTATGCCAGGGGCACAGTAAAGAAACCACTGAAATGGCTGATCCATGGTTAGTGGGGAGGTTTGTATTATGTATAAGAGAAAAAAACACCCAGAGGCATCTGGGAGAGTCCAGAGCAGAGAGAAGAGAACAGGCTGGACCTGGCCAGAGCTGTCTGTGTAAGAAAGAATTGTGGGAGAGAGGGGTGGAGATGTGGAAAGAGGGCAGGCAGGAAAAAGCTTGAGGGAGAATCTGGAAGAGCCTGGGGGGTTAGTATAGTGCAGGAGGAGTAGGGAAATGGAGAAAGGCCAGGAAGCCACTGTGGGGCCTTTGAAATCCATAACAGGCACTTGTAAAGAGGGAGTGAGGAAGCCTGGGGGTCAACATGGCCTTTGATATGCAACTACAGGTCAGTGGAGAGCCATAAGTCCCTCTGCCAGAGGCAGAGAAAATGACTCTTTTTGATGGGTGTGTACTGGTTCACAAGTTCCTGAGGAATGCTGGCTTTTATCTTACTGCCAGAAATTCTTCTATAGTTCAGTGTGAATTAAGCTAAGACCATCATTTCTGGATATATGCACTGCCTGAGACCTATCCATGGGTAAATACTTCATGAATCTGAGATGGAAAGTTTTGAGCAAGTTGGAGACAGACACCCTAACGATTATTGGAAGGCAGTGACTCATCAAAGGTTGGGCTTTTCATTTAGTTTAGACATGAGCTAAGAGGGAATTCTGCTATATGTACTTAGGAGAAAGATTCCCTTTCCTTAAAATAAGACACATAATCCAATAAGAATAAGAAGAAATGACTCTTTTGTGTTACCTTACGGCAGCATGAAGAGATGATATCTATAGTTGTTCCTACCTCTGGAGGCCATGAGGAACCTCTTTGAACCAGGATGCTAATGGAACTATTGAAGCCCGAAGAAAATCTTGGCACTTAGTTATATTGGTGATGTAAGCAGTCTGGAAACTTTTACATCTCCAAAATTCTTACAGAATCTTAGAATCATTTAAGCTATGTTAAGTCAGATCTCTCCTATTGACCCTAAAGTTTCTTAATAAGCCATTTCTTTCCTACTCATTTGCTTGATATGACTCCAGAGTTGCCTTCTCTTTATTGACTAGGGACTTCTGAACAATCAGGCTTTCTGGTAATTGTTATATCATGATAAAAGACAGTAAATGTTTCCAACAAAAGACCAATTGTTAATTCTGTTTTTGTATTTTAATTTTAATTTTAATGTTATTGAATGTTTTCAGCTCTCAGTGGGCTTTTAATGTCCTACCACATGAAGGCATCCTGAGGAGAAGTACTTCATAATTTCAAATGTACCAAGAGGGGGAATGCATTTCTGTCAAAGTACTTGTTTGTACGCACACAAATAGCAGTCAAAAGGACAGAGAATGGATTTCTCAGGATCTCCTTAAGGACTTAAATTTATTCCAAATGTCTTTGTGCCAATTTTGCTAACAGAACTAATATTCTGTTAGTCATAGAGACTTAACATGTACAATCTTATTTTGATTCTTCCCCATTTTACTCTAGATACCATCAGCTGCCGGGCCCCCGATGCCTTCTGAGAACTATTTCCCACATCCCTTCCTTATGCTCTTCTCTCAGAGCCATGGATCTAGTTCAGGACCGTATCAATAAACTGTCACTCTTGTAGTCTTCTGGTCATTGAAAAAACGTGCCCCTGAACTGCTCTTTGGGCCTCTACATTTTATTCATTCATCTTTTTCTAGGAGATACACCTGGAAAAACAAATTACTGACACAAGACACAATGTGTTATATTGCTATATATGCCATGTTTGCCCTCCTGTTGGGAGGCCATGTTGCCCAAAGATAAAGGAAAAGTTCTTCAGTGAATTCCAGTGTCCTGAGCTGGCCCCCAATAGGCCTTAGCCTTCTGGCCTGGCCACTGACCATAAGTTACATTCTGGCCTTCCAATGGTGTTTGCCTTGTCTCCTTTTCTCTCTTTGTTTAGATCTTTTCAACACTCTACCTTTTTCTTATCCTCTTCTCAAAGTTTTTCCAAGTTTGTCCTAATTATACTAGAGTTTTCCCCTGGAATTTCATGAAGATTAATCTCTTTACCAATAAAGACATTTATTATTACTAATTGTTATTCCTATCATCATCATTGTCTACCCTTCTTACACATTCTGCCAGAAGGTGGAGTCTCTTAGAGCAATAGCCATTTTTGTTGGTTTTCTTTGGTGTCTGTTATGTCTGCAGCTGTTGCAGGCACCAGTAAATAAGGCCGAATTACTGAAGAAAAACAGGCTTTCTGTCAAATCTTCCAATACTACCTTATCATCATCTGATTATAATTAAATTACTCAAATATATCTTAACATTTTTTTGACACAGGGTTTCTCTGTGTGACCTGGGCTGTCCTGGAACTTACTGTGTATACCAGGTTAGCCTTAAACTCAGAGATATGTCTGCCTCTGCCTCCTGAATGCTGGGATTAAAGGCATGTACTACCTATATAAAATATTTTTTAAAGAAAAATAATTTAACAAAGAAAATAATCCTTCATGAAGGAAATGCCCAGCATCCTTAATCATCAGAGAAATGCAACTCAAGACAACTCTGTGATTCCATCTCCCACCTGTCAGAATGGCTAAGATCAAAAGCTCAAATGACAGCACATGCTGGCAAGGGTGTGGAGAAAGGGGAACACTCCTCCATTGCTGATGGGAGTGCAAACCTATACAACCCCTATGGAAACCAGTCTGGTGATACCTTAGAAAACTTGGAATAGCTCTACCTCAATATACAGCCATAGCACTTCTGGGTATACATCCAAATGACTCCTCACTGAATCACAAGGTAGTTTCCTCATCTATGTTCATAGCAGCCTTATTTGTAATAGCTAGAAACTGGAAATAATCCAGATGTCCCTGAACTGAAGAATGGATTAAAAAACTGTGGTACATCTACACAATGGAATACTACTCAGCTACAACAATGAAATCATGCAATTTGCAGCCAAATGAATGGAACTAGAGAAGCTTATCCTGAGTGAGCTAACCCAGACTCAGAAGGATGCACATGACATCTATTCACTTATAATCAGATTTTAGCCATATAGTACAGGATAACTCTACTACAACCAATGCACCAAAGGGAACATGAACATAGACTTTTTTTCCTGTAAATGAGACACTTTGCCCTAGTGGTGCTGCCTTGTAGGTCCCCTGAAGGGGCTGATAGGTTAATATAAGTTAGATTTAGTGAATA
>CAJQZJ010026648.1:26007-57821 GCA_907164525.1 Lophiomys imhausi
TTTTTTAGGAAAAGGCTTCCCACTGAAACCTGGGGTTCTCTGCTTAGGCTAACTGGCTAGAAAGCCTCAGAGATCTTTCTGCTCTGCCTCCCATGCACCACCATGTCTGGCCTTTTACATTGGTGCTCAAGATTAGGTTCTCTGCAAGCACTGTATGGTTGAGCTATCTCTCCAGCTCTGATTATTTCTTTCTTGCTGCCTACAAGACACAGAGGAAGAAGGATGAATATTATCATGGAGACAAACTAAAGAAAATACTTACAGGTTTACCGAGCTGTAGCAAAATATTCTGATGCCAACAAAGTTACCTGAAATGTCAAATCCTGCTGGTGATAAGTGGGTATAAACCAAAAATTAAAACCATGAAATATATCATGTGCAAAAAAAGAAATACAACTTAGAACAAATATGAACCTCATAGTTGGAGTATGGTGTACAGGTTTTTATTTTTAACCCTGAGTTTTGAGCAGAAATCACTGACTAGTAGTATTACCAATGAGGCAATTACAAGGAACATTTTTGATACTGATGAACCAAAGCACTCTAATTCACTCATCACACTCTGAACATATGAACACTCGAAAGATGCCTTAATATTGCTACTTGACTGAAAGTCTGCCTTCCACTGTTATTGGAGAAATTTCTTGAAAAGGAGTTGACAATTTGAATTTTAAAAAGAGTACATCAATTAACTTCTAACCAAATGCTTTAAGAGATTCTGTCTGTTGAAGAAATAACAATAGCTAACATTGAAGAGATTTCCTGACTGAAAATTAGCTATTGAATGCAATTTTCTGTGACTTTACTGATCAATTTGCATATGCTAATACAGATGTGATATGTCATATATTACAAATTGGTTGGTATCTACACATGGCTATCCATGCTTGAAAGTACAAAGGGGCTGCTTTTTAATATTCCCAGTCTTCTTAGGCAGCTCCAAGAGGCTGGATTCAGGATGGTCTCCTGCACTGAGCAGCACCATCTCCACCATCCCTCCTGAAGTCTCCTTGGAGAGCTAAAGTTGCTCTTGTTTATCTCCCTCAACATGCCTGCCTCCTGAGCTGCTCACATTTAAGTGGGTTAGGGAGACAAATAAAATAACCCCACCCTCACAAATGAGTCCCTGTGAAATGGGAAACTGAGTGAAATTGGTGTCATGGTTTGATTGTGAAATATCTCTCACCACTTCGTGTGCTTGAACACTTGTATCCAAATGTTGCTTTGGGAGGTTTTGAGGCCTTTCAGACATGGAGCCTAGTGGACAGCCACAACGGCAGGGCCAACGGGTTCTATAGGCCATGCATATTTCTGCCCCAACCCTCTGCTTCTAAACTGCCAAAGTGACTCAACCATCCTCTTTCTCTGTCCCAGCTGCCACAGCCATGGACCACTCTTATTGCCACATCTTGCTGCTGAGGTAGACTGTGCTTCCAAACCATGAGCCAAGTCAGCCCTTGCTGCCTTAAGTTGTTTGTGTCAGACCTTCAGTCATAGCGATGAGAAAAGCAACTTATGGCCAGAGACCTGTATGAAGCTCAATGTACAGGCTGTGATGCAGAATGGCAAGATATCATCAGTAGGAGAATTGGGAAAAGGATGCACTGGACACCTCTTTCTTGAGTCAATGTGAATCTACAGTTATACCAAAATAAAAAGTCTTGGTGAAATACATGTTCTGTGTCCCAGATTTGGAGTTTTCAGAGACAGTATTCACTCACACAACATACAAGAAAACACCCACGCTCACAACAGCAGTCAGGATTTAGAGGACAAAGATGAGTGTGTACACATTTTCTGTTACGAAATTCACATTCAGGCAGCAGACTGACTCTGAAGTAGGTATCATGAGCATAACTATCCCCTTGATTTTTTTTTAAAGATGGAAAAAGTGCCTTAATATTTCCACAAGGGTCCTTCAGTCAACAGGAAATAATAGAAGTGTTTATCCTATGGCCAAATCTGACTTCTTGAGAAGCTGGATTCCATTAGGCAGTTGGTCATCAAAGTTCCTCCTATGACTAGAGTTGCAAGAAGTTGTTCAAGATTGAAGGGTAAGTACAGAGAAATGGAGCTTTTCTATTGAAGAACCCAATGCTCTCTAGTAACAGGTTCTATGGAACCTTTTACAGTCTTTATTTGCTTCAGTGTGTTCAGACCCTTGGTGTCTTTGTCGTGGTGCCTCAACCTTTGTCAATGTTTCATTCCAATGTTAAGTAAATGACTTGCACTTCTTGTCACCAGTGTCCTTGTTACCTGTGCTGCACCCCTACTGGGCAACCTCAGCTACTTCTTCTATATTAATTGTCAGTTCTGGCCTAGGTCACAGTGCAGAAGTCTAGTCCCTATCTTAAACCATGTAAATATATATCATAATATCTTGCTAAATGATATAATTTCATTACCACCCCAACCCTTATTCTTAGACCTTCTAAAAGCAATCTCTTCCTGCCTCATGAGCAGCACTGTTGTTTAATAACCAACTCAGGTCAAAACCAAGAATAGTATTCCTCCCAAGTGTTGTGATTACAGGTGTGAACCACCAACAACTGGCTTGTATAAGGATGTGAAATGCAGCTATGTTGAACTGTTCAATAAAATAGAATTAAATAATCCAGGATAGGGTTATGTTTGAATGTATGGAAAACTGCTCACTAGCTATTTTGTACATTTAGTACCATCTTCTGCAGTTTGAAAGGAGAAATCATTATGTTTTACTGATTGGGGCTTTGAATAACAGCAACATCAATCAGAGGATTCCCAGAACAAAGCAGTTATAATCACTGAGCCAACTAGTAACTAGAGAAAAATGGTAAGTGTGTCAATGTTTAATAATAAACGAGAGTCACCATGAGTCTACATCCTTCCCTTTTCATTCATCTCCCCAACTCTCAGGTCCTCTCTACTGTTAAGTTTGAAGAGTCACAGTCAGTTTGGTCAAAAACTGACCTTTGGAAACATGGCCCAAAGATGCTGGTTTTAATTCCACAAGAGGAACAAAAACTCAGAACCTTTTAAATTAAAAGACAGACAGACAAATGAAAGAAACCGAAAACAAGCAAAGAACTAAATTTTTGAAGCTTGCTGAGCAGAGCTTGATCTTCCCACTTAAACAGATCTCTTATTTACAGAAGAATGTTTGGGTGACTATCAGTGCCATACCTGTCTGTGATTACAGGTGATTTTGAACCTTGGGATTCAGAGTGAGAACTGTGTCACCTGTCTCAGTGGCATCCCGGTCTGTCCCTTCTATTTCTTTCTTGGAAGGGGTGTCCTAATTTGCTTTCCACGACTGTGATAAAGACCACAACACAAAGCAACTTGGGGAGGAAAGGGTTTCTTTGTCTTCAATGTCCCAATCATCGTCTTTCACTGAAGGAAGCCAAGGCAGGAACTCAAGGAAGGCAAGAACCTGGGGCAGGAACTTCAGCAGAGACCACAGAGGAGGAACTCTGCTTACAGTTGCTCTTCATGGTTTGCTCAGTTGCTTCCTTCTACAGCTGAAGACCACCTGCCTAGGGGGTTAGTACCTCCCACTACAATCATTAACAAAGATGTTCCACAGGCTTGTCCACAGGCCATCTGATGTAGGCAATCCCTCAATTGAGTTTCTCATTTCCCAGATGACTCCAGCTTCTGCCAGAGCAGTGGGGAAGACCTTTTGGGTGATGGATTCTACACCCAGCTCCTCTAGTAGCAAAGACATAAATTCTCAGAGTGGGAATTTGTCCTGAGGATGGTGCCCTAGCTTGTCTGGCAAAGCTCAAATATTTATGGTTGGGTGTAGGAATAGATCCCTTTCTTCCCAAAGTTGGGTTATTATGGGGGGATTAGATAATCCAGACAAGGAAAAGGAAGCTGATTGGTTCCAGGCCAAGGGTGAAGGGTACCAAGTGTTTGTCTTGGAGAGGAAGAAGCAACAGGAAGTTGGTCATGTTAAATGATAATCTACCTAGGGCCTCTTTTCCCTATGTGCCTGCTGTGATCTGCCTGACTCCTAGTCTCTTGAGTGTTCTAGGAGTCTTTAAAAAAATTTAGAAGGGAAAAAAAATCTGAAACCATACATAAAGACTTGGAGGAAATGTGGGAAATTTCACTGTTTCAGCTTTGTGAAGATGTGTGTTATTCCTGTGTTGTCTTTCAGGATGCCTTTCCCTATTAGCTGCAGCTACTTTTTTTTTATAGTCATACTATAAATCCCTCATTGATCCAGTGTGTCTGGGTGTGGGATGTTTGATTAATGTAGTTTGGGTATTGAGAGCCTGTATGCTTGTCTGAAACATAGCAATTAGCAATTTCAAAGGATTTGTAAAGTACAACATACTCAATTCCTTCAAATTTTATACAGAATGAGAGAAGATATCACAAACTCTCAACAGATGGACAAAACTACACACAACTTTACATTTGTATTCTTTTCAGGATCTGGAAGCATTCGCAGACATCACTAATGCATCTTAGTTCTTGTAAAGACATAAATTGGGATGAGTTGATGATATGGAAAGCTACACTGTGCACACTGCAAAAATCCAGTGATCACAAAACTCCCGTTTCATTTTTTCCTTACAAAACAATGTAGAAAATGAAATTACATTATCAGAGGCCTTAAAACTTTCAAATTGTCGCATCAGATGATAGCATCTGTACCAATACAATTCCATCCAACAACGAGGGCAGGGTGTAGAGCTGTGATGTACTTCTTCAGAAAGACTTTCTTTTTCTGTTTCATCTGAGAACATTGGTGGTGAGGCTTTGGAAGTCTCTTGAAGCTTCAGGACTTTGTTCACTTACTTGTCCAAGTTAGAAGTCAGCATCACGAACAGGCAGTCCAGTCAGACTTAAATATAAAGAGATGGATCACTTTAAACGTCTCTAGTGTGGAAGAGCTTTGAAGAATCATGAACAACTCTAAGAGAAAATGCTTGTTTAGGGATAGCTAATTACATTTTTTCTTTTCCTAGTTAAACATGTTAGAATTTGATTTATTTATATGGTTCCTTACAATGTTTTTCTTCTCTCTAATCATCTACTCAGCTAAAGGTAAACTTGTTTCCTTTCTTTCTTTCTGCTTTGTTCCTCCTCTATAATCCTGTGATTCACATGTCATAAATTATTTCCGTTGTTTCATGGTATGTTAAGAGAACTGTCATACCATAAACCCATAACATGTACCTTTCCCATGATCATAAAAATAACTGCAAAATTTCACTTTTGTAATCGCTTGCTTGCTATAGAGAATAGAGAGATTTCCCTACTTTTGGTCTGGACCAATTCATTCTCCTACTAAGGGAGACTGCAAATTTGGCCCAGCCTTAAATAATTTTTTTTTTTTTTAACCTTGCAATATCTTAGTGTCCCCTCCTGGTTTTCAATGACATAGTGTGGTGTAAAGGCTTTACAAGGAACAGCGCAAAAAAAAAAAAAAAAAAAAAAAAAAAAAAAAGGCTCCCCATTTTGCTAGAGGTCTATAGTCAGGTGATTTGTTTGGTTCACGGGGTTTCCTATTCTATTGTGAATTTTCAAGCCTGAGTCAACTATGTTATGATAATGGGGCTGGTGGTACGGCACCAGTGGGTGATCCACCATGGAGGGCCCTTGCCAAGGTGTATTCCCCGAGGAAATCACGCCATGCTACACGACAGGTCTGATATAAGGTTTATTAAGGTAAAGGGGAGGGAGTTTAGGGCAGGGAGTGAAGGCAGAACTATGGGAGAAGCTGGAACACAGAGAAAGAGGGATAGAAAGAAGGATGTAGGGGAAAGAGAGAAATTAGAGCACACAGAGAGAAAGGGGTTAGAGAGAAAGAGGAAGAGGTTGTGGGGGAGCTTTTATTCCTGCCAGGAGTGTTGCACCCTGTTGGGAGGTGATGATGTAAGCAATTAAGGACCCTGAAGGATCGAAGGATCCCTGAGATCAGGGGTCAGGCTAGTGCAAACGCCTGTAGACTTACAAACTACAGGAACAACCATTCTATTTAGTGAAGAGAAATGAGGGCATGGTCACTTCTAGGTATGGTTGAGGTGGCTTTTATTGTAGATATGAGGGAGATGGCCAGAAGTATACAGAAGAGTCTAGATTGAACATGGCCAACAGAATAGACCAGGTCATGAAGGAGAGAGGCAGGGAGTGAGAGATGAAGAAGAGAGAGAGGGAAGAGAAGAGAGGACAAATGGATGGAGAGAGGAGCCAAGAACCAGGGGAGTACATGAGTAAAATGACTGAGTTATACAGGAAAGAGAAGCTGGGGGAAGGGAAGCAGAACTCGGGGGCTGGAGAGGTTTAGGGTAGGGTGTGGGGGCGAGAGTGCTGAGAGGAGCCAGGACTCAGTAACAAGTACTTGAGAAGCTGGGAGAACCCGATGGCCCGAGTCTGCTCTGATGTGTTAACAGGTGCCTCAGGTAGTCATTTGTGTACAGATTCCTTGAAACTTAACATATAGTTGCAAGGACCCAAGAACTCATCAAAATAATTCACCTTTGCAATAAATATTGGGCAAGTAGAAAACACATGGATAATGATACATTTACTGTTTTGAGAAAGTCATTTATCATACTAAATCTAATTTAAGATTTAATCGTATTTAATATTTGACATTATCTTTGAAAAACTACTTTAACTTTGGTGATCTCACCTATAAAGGCAATTAGTGCTGGCCATTTAAGAAGTATCTTGATATAACATAAAATACATACTTTTTCAAGTCGACTCTAGTAATGCCTTGAAAACTGATCTACTGAGGTAATAAATCTGTTGATCTGCTGCTGCCCTCCAGCTGTCCAACAGAATTTAGGAACAGGTTGAAAAAAAGGTCTGAGGACAATTTTATTAGAGAAAAATAAACAAAAACCCTCTAACAAGCAAAAAACCAACCAACCACTTCATGTCAGGCAAGCTGTAAATATCAGCAGCTGACCAGAACATAATGGAGGAGAGAAGGAAAAATGTCAAGCCATTTAAGCCAGCATGGAGGTCAGACATATGTCAGACAAGGAGCCACACGGAAGTGTTGGTGAAGGCTTTAGTGGAAGATAAAAGCCCAAAGTATCAGAAAAAGAATACTTAGGTTCTGATTAGCATCCAAAAGATAGAAAAAGAAGGAAAAGTTGTGCCATTTTGACTCAGGCCCCCAAAGATGAACAGATCCAGATCAATCTCATGGTGGCTTCACTGGGGTGGGGTGGGAGGTGGAAGGAATTCCTGGGAAGGAGAAGTACAGCTCTCATTAAATTCTTCTGCTTAAAGTGAGTCCCCTTTCTTAGGGGTGGTCCCATGGTTAGATGAATGACTGGAACTGGAACTTTAGGTCTCCACCCTGGCCACAGTTTCTGTTCTCTTGATCAGTTGTTTTAATGGGTTTTATTGCCACTGAGACTATAGTTTGAATATAGCTGTGTCCCCCAACATTTCATGTTAGAGGCTTTATCCTCAGTGTGGTGTGGTAGAAGTTATATCTCTTTTTAGTGAAACTAGTAGGCAGTTCATATTAGCATCTCGCAGCACATAAAGGAGAGCTTGGTGTCCCTTGAACTTGGGTCAAGATAGACAGTGTGCAGTTGAGGCCATAGTTTTGCGAACTCCCCTGTTGAAGGGGAGTGGCTAAGAAACCACACAAGCTGCACATATGGCATTGGTTGCCGTGAGAAACAACGTGACTGCTGGACATCACAAGAAATCTCATGGACCCTTGAGACGGCCAAGGTTTGAGAGATGATGTAATATATCATCAGTTGCCGTGAGAAACAATGTGACTGCTGGACATCACAAGAAATCTTGTGGACCCTTGAGACTGCCAAGGATCAAGAGATAATGTGATTTATAAGCTAGGGAACCCCACACGGTCTTTCTCTTCCTCCTGCTCTCACCAACTGAAAAGTCAGGCTGGAGAGTGCATAACAAGGTATGCCATTAACAGAATTTAGACTGTGATAGCCTGAGGCCAAGGCATGGCATAAAACCTGCTGAAAGAGAGTTCCTTGAAGGCAACTGTCTTGGGGCCCCAGAGTGCCAAAAAAATGAGCAAAGCGGGCAGAGTTCGAAAGCCATTTGGAGTGTCTTTAGGCCGTGAAGCATGTGGAAAGGCCAGACTCAGTTTGGCGGTTGGAACAGACTGACTTTCAAAACCGGCCACAATTTGGTGTTTGAAATAAATTGGCCTTGCAAACTGGCAAAGGCCCAACAAATACTTACTTTGAAAAGGACTGGCTGCCAAGACTGCCATAAACCAAGTCACCCTGCATGGACCCATGCTAAGAATATTAATATCCATTTAAGAAAGTTAAAATAGTGTTAGTTAAGTGTTTTTAGGTAGGTATTAGAGTGTTCTTAGATTATAGATTTTAGATTAGAGGTTTTAGGTTATAGGATTTAGATATTTTATATTGTTTTTTAAAGTACTAATAAATATGTGTTTATAAATAAAAATATTCTGTTACAGTGTGGTGGTAGTGGGACTTTGAAGAGATGGAGAACAGTTGGAGGTTGTTGGGTCATGGGGGAGTTTTTCCATCTACAGTCCTGCCATTGCTATCCATGTTGAGAGGGAACAGTTGTTGGGTTGACAGTTTAGAAGACAGCTTTACCGTTAAAGGACCAAGTCATGCTTCTCATTCAAAGTCCACTGGAGACAGACATTTAAGATTTATGACTCAGCATTTAAAACATCAGAATATTTTACCCCCTGGGATAAAGATTTCTCCCCTGTAATTCCAGAGATGAACTACATGACAGTGACATCCCAGGGAAGACCATATCAGACAACCTCAAGCCTGTTTTCCAATTCTCAACTATATGCTTCTTTGAAAGTCACAAACAGTGAATGTGACCTATCCACCAAAGAACACAGCACTTCAGAACCCTCCAAAATATTTTTGGTACTGTTTTGTGTGGTAGAAGTTAGGCCTTTTCAGTGAAATTAGTAGGCAGTTCAGATTAACATCTGGCAGAGCACATAAGGAAAGCTTGGCATTCCTTTGGCTTGCTGAAATGGACAAAGCTCAGTTGTGGCTGGACTACATGCCCTGTTGAAGGGGAGTGGCTAAGAAACCACCCTAGCCACACAGATGATGTCATTTGCCAAGAGAAACAATAGGACTGCTGGAAATTGTGAGATGCCTTGTGGACCCTTGAGACCACCAAGGATCATGAGATAATGCTCTATATAAGCCAGAAACCTCCACACAGCATTCTCTTCCTCCTGCCCTCACCAACTGAGAAGTCACGATGGAGAAGGGCAGAGCAAGGTATGCTGTTAATGGTCATAAAGTGAAAGGCAGAGTCCAAGAGAGAAAGACTTTTCATTGCAAGTTAGCCTGAAAGACCCGTTGCCCTAATTCAGCCTATTAAGGCTGGCGGCAATTTAGGCCGTGAAGACTATGGAAAAAGCCAGCCTCGGTTTGGCGGCTGAAAGAGACTGACTTTATTAAACGGGCGACAATTTAGCGGATGAAATTAGCTCCAGCAAAACTGGCCATAGGAACTGCCAAAGGCCGAAAAGGACTAAACTTTGAAAGAGACTATCTGATGGGACGGCGATAAACCAAGTCACCCTGCACAGACCTATGCTAACAATATTAATATCCTTTTAAGAAAGTTAAAATGTTAAATGTTTTTAGATAGATATTAGAGTGTTCTTAGGTATTAGGGTGTCCTTAGATTATAGATTTTAGATTATAGGTTTTAGGTTTATAGAATTTAGTTATTTTATAGACATTTCTTAAGTGTTTATAATAAAGTATTTATAATTTAACTTATAAAGTTAAATATAAATGTTTATAAGGGTGTCCTTAGATTATAGATTATAGGTTTATAGAATTTAGGTATTTTATAGGTGTTTCTTAAGTGTTTATAATAAAGTGTTTATAATTTAACTTATAAAGTTAAATATAAATGCTTATAAGGGTGTCCTTAGATTATAGATTTTAGATTATAGGTTTATAGAATTTAGGTATTTTATAGATGTTTCTTAAGTGTTTATAATAAAGTGTTTATAATTTAACTTATACAGTTAAATATAAGTGCTTATAAATAAACATTTTCTGTTACACTTTTGGGTTTTTGTGAAACAAATCAACTTAAATTTACCAGGACAAAGTTCTTTATTTCTCTGTCATGAGGCACCTGACAATACCCTCCTTAACACCAATGTAAGTCTCTTAAATGTTCAAGCAAAAGCACATATGGATGCTATGTGCATGAGGTCTTAGGTAACACATTCAGCTACCTTAAGCACAATCCTTCTAGTTCCTTTCCACTTTCTGTTTAGTCTCCTTCCATACTCAACCCCCACATGGCATATAAAAGGACAGGAGCTTCTGCAGTTTACTTGATCATGAGGAACCTACTCAGTGAGTCTTTGGATTCAGCATGGATCTGGTGTTGTCCAGGTGACTTAAAGAATTTCTACTATGGCCGCATTCCTCCTGTGTGATCTTTGAGATGTATGAGTTCCTGGTGCAAAATTAATTTCAGAAGGATTCTCTGCTTAAGGTTAAAGCTGAACTTTATATGATGGAGAGAAACTTCTAAACTTCTCTATAAAGTTTGTCAGAATAAAGCTAAGAGTTCTGAACTAGGGTAAATATTAATTCATTTTCCACTTTTTCAAAGAAACAACATAGATGGCAAAAAAAAAGAAATTGGGGAAGTGAGTTGGGCACAGATTTCATATCACTTGCAAGTAGTGAATCAGGGCCACAATTAAGTGTTCTTCGAGTGATATATGACACACACTCTGCACACCTATGTAAACCCTTTATTAAAGCAACAATCAGACTACAGGATGGGTTGGATCACACATCATGTTTTCTTTTTACTACAATGATATCAACTTACATCTTAGTCATTTGTTTGTATCTAAGTTCTTATTTCTTCCTGATATATTTTCCATCTCACTTCCAGTTTAGCAAAAAAAATGTTCACAAGTAGGGAAGCACAGTAAACCAAAAGTAGATGCCATCATATTCTCTGAAACTAACTCACTGTTCGTGGTTCTGTAGTATTAGAAAGATACAGTTGAGGCTTTTATAATTGGTTAAATGATAAAATTAATTTTTCTGAATGACTTACTTTTTAGCTTTATTGTAGCTATCTTTAACGATTGTAGTATTCTCAGTGTTATCCCCTTTATATTTTCTTTTCTAAGGGAAAAAAAAGTCAGTTAAAGAGCATCCTTCTTACATGAGATTTTCTGGTATAATAGTCAAATACTTAGTCTTTTTGGAAAATATAATAATTCTGTCTATTTGATTATTTTATACCCATAAATTATTTATTTCATCCAAACCTGTTAATCTCGGAAGAAATCATAAAAAGGTCATTAGGAAAATGAACTTTGTTATTAGTTTGAAGGCTTTATTGGTGAAATGTAAAATCAATATCTTAAAGTTAACAGGGGTTCAAAACTGTGTGTGTGTGAATATGTAATGGAGTTTGGTTGATATTTGAAGACTACCAATAAGTGCTTAAGAAGCAACAATAGAAACAGAAATTACTTGTGGAGTTGCCAAGAGGACGTGCAAAGGCATGTGGAAGATAACAGTTGAATGTGCTGAGAAAATAGTGTTTGGAATAGACTTGGATGCTCCATTTCTTACCAAATGAAAACACTGAAAGGAAATCCCCAGTTAAGGTAATCATCGGGTCTGCCATTTGAAAGTTCTAACATATGAATAAACATACTACTTTAAACCATTTAAGAAAAGGTAACTGATTCATTTTTCTAAAACATTTCTTCCAGTGCCAGATGGGTGTCCCCATAGTCACCAATAGTGGCTGCACTAAATGTCCACTGTGCCTGTTCAAAATATGCAAGCATTCATTCTTCATGCCCTACACTCTGTGTGCAATCGGGCTGAGCAGATGTCACCACCAGTGAATGATAACCCAAGCATGAGATTTAAAGCATGTCTTCAATCTGTTAATATGATTACATAGCCATAACTAGAGTCATTCCTGTTGCTTTCTCATTATCTCCCATTTGCCCTTCAGAAGTATGTGTCCAGTTAAAGAAGAAACAAACAAGATAAGGAAGGGAAAGAGATTCCAAGATCCATTGTGGGGGGTTTTAGGCCTTTCAATCCTCCTTGTGAAAAAGTAATGTTCATGAGCACCCCAGGCATTCTGGCTGTAATGACATGGCACACAGTGCTTGGCATGGATGAGAACATTCAGGTATTTCTAGAACAGTTTCTATACATTATGTATCACATATATATCACATTTGGTTCCTAGAGGTTTTAGTCAAGTATTAGTATTTCTTTTTTGCCAACTGTGATGTACAAAAAGATGAGAACAGATGTGCCCTAAAGATATGAAAATATAAATATATAAAACAAACCATTATAAATTACATAGATTTTTTTCCCCCATATAAAATTTTGGGTATTTTTCCCCATTTAGAATAAATACCATCCAAGTTTATAGATCATCTAGTAAATTTAAATATGCATATGCACATGAAACATTTTCAGAATTTCAAGAAAAAAATTGCTAGCGGCATTATTACCAGGATGACTCAGAAAACAGAAATTGTTTGATTTTTTTTTTTTTTAAAGAATGACTATAAAGATCCAAAGGTTTGGATTGAGTGTTGAGTATTAGAATCGAGTGTTGAACCTTTAAAACTACCCAAATGAGTCCATTGTGCACATGCATGAGTGCATGTATGTTCAGGACTCCTTGACCGATTCTAAGAACCTGAATGGTTCACCTTTTGGGAAACTATCAGCTGAGTCTTACGAGGTCTTCCACATTTCATATTCTAGTAAGAGGCTGTTCTCATTTTGGAAGGCTTTGTGGAGGGATAGCAAGGGCATATAATTTCTGGATGAAGAAATTCCATATGAAGCCAAGCTTCTCCACCATAAGGTGGGAGATTCTTATACCAAGAATATCTGATGCATTAAAGAGTGGGGTTTGAAAACCATCCACTTACTCTCTATCTCACTGCAGTCTAAAGAATCAAAATCCATCCAGAAACATTCTTTGGTCATATATTTCAGCTCTTGTTTCATAGAATATCTGCCTACTTTAGCTTATTATCCTAAATCAGTATCTATATGGAATGGACACCTTGGCCTGCAGTTTCCATGAGGAATTCTGCACATGTGTTTGGATGGAATGAGAACTGAATAGAACAGAGTTCACACATCATCACAAAACATTAACTAGCTAGTCCTTGTTGTCACTCTGGGCATATACACCAAAAGTAAGCATTTGTCAATCTTCATAAAAATCATGGAGTTGGTATAGTCTAAGAGCTGGGAATAAAACTTTTCTTCAATGTGACTGCATAAAATCCCCATCCAGAGAGCCCAAAAAGAAGTCGGATCTTTTTATGGCTGCAGGCTACAGGTTTATCTATGTGACCCATAGGACATTTCAATTAAGTACCAATAAGAAATTCCTCTGAAAGGGAAATGTGATCAAACTCCAAGTCATGTCAGATCATTTTCCACCTGAATTGTCTATAACCCTGTCCCAGTCACTTCTACTGACAGTTGTACTACCCGTAGTTACAGAAACACTTGCTGTAAAGTGCGTATCACATAAGCACCTTGCCTCACATACACACTTTTGTTCCCACTTACTTAAGGTTTATTAAAGTTTGAAGACTTTCCACAAAATTCTAAGTGAGCTGCAAGGGGTCATCTAAGCTACTGACCATTACCTGCATATTCTATTCCCACTCAAATGGAAAAGATCAAAACCCCAGTAAAGAAGGGGCTGTCCTAAGGTCACTTTCTCTGATAGCAACTGAGTATTAAACATCTGGGTCTCTTCTGATAACCCATGCGACCACTGATGTCACACCCCATCACACTCATCACACGATGTGGCCCCAGCTCTGGTATCTTTTCTAAAGTTTCAGTCTCCCTTGTTTGTATTAGAAAATAAAGTAATGGACTCATCACTCGTAAGTTACTGAGATTAATTCTAAACTGTAGAAGTGGGCCTCATAATTTATTATTGGAGGGGGAAAATTCTAGATTTTGTTGAAAATGCTATGATCAAAGGATTATTTGAGTAAGTAACACAGCATTAAAATGGCTTGGGAACCCAGAGATGAGAGCAAAAATCTTTAAAACAATCATGAAAAACACATATTAAAAAAAATATTGGGTTCTTTCTCTGAGTGTGATGCCATTGGGGAAAATAAGGTACTCAGAGTTCAATCTGGTTTGCCCTCTCCTACAGAGAGGGAAACTGAGGCCCAGATTTGCCAAAAGCCTGGCAGCTGGTTGGTGGCACAGTCAAATATTAAACCTCTAGATGGCTGGTTTGTCTGTCTTCTCCAATATCAATCTACCTTACATATGTTGCATTTTAGTGGGACAAAGAATTCACTCATTTCAGGATAAAATCATCATTATCCTCATCTTGCAATCTCCCTTTCAATTACCAGCAAGTCAAGCATGCAGTCTAAAGGGGACCTTGGTTATGCTCATCACAGAGGTGCTAGTTGCGTCCCCTAAATCTACTGTTGAGCTGACAACATCCTAGGGGCCCTGCAAGGCCTTCTGGGAAGCTGACATGGTATACTTACAGGAATTCTCCAAATGCCTGTCTTTGGAAGCAAAAAAAACCTCCTAGATAAAGAACCTGTCTTCATTTGGAGGGCAATGTCACTTATACATAAATCATTTTCATGAGTTCTATGGAGAGAGCTAAGCATTTACAATATTGCGCCATGCCTCAGCTGGGCTTACCTGAATGCTCTCAGAACTAGGCAGGTAAACGTTTTTATTTGACTGTTAAAGTGCTGTTTGGGGGCAAAGTTTTTCTCAGTTTCACAATAGCAGCTTCATTGGAAACAAAAAGTATATGAAAATAGGTGTGAGGTTATTATTACTATTAAAGAGAAAATTAGGGAAAAAAAAAGGAGCATAGCAGCTACTTTGGAGTATTACAAATGACTTACAGACATCAGCTGTATCAGTGACTGACACCCAAGACACTGAGGTAAATATACTAAGAAAAAAATAAGGACAAAGGTGGCACAGAAGACTCTAGCAGAAAGAGCAATTAATATTAATATAGTAACTACTCCATTATAAAAGAACCGTGAAGGTAATTAAAACTGAGAAGGAAGTGCAACAAACCCATGTACGAGCATTTGCTACTGTAGCAGACCTATAATTTTCAAAGGAAAAGCAACGCAGTATGCATTAGACAGGGCTCCTGAACTCAGAACATCTTACAATAACAGTGTACTCTTGGCCGAAAGGGCATCACCGATTAAGGGATTTGGCAGAAAATGGCCTCTACACTTCCGATCACATGGACAGACCTCTGCCCCTTCTAATCAGTTCTATACCCCAGCACTTCTCACATCCTTTCCTACTGGGGCGATTCCAGTCACATGAACTCCATGAACTCCGCGCAGGTGTCTTCCCGCTCATGGGGCGTCACTCCTACCTAAGGGATGAGCGTCTCCTGGTAAGGCTTAGCGGCAAGTGCATACTACATTTGTATTACAAGGAGCAGCCCCTGATTTTCTTGATATGCATAGCTTTTCGGAGTTAAGATTAGACATGGCTTTCATAAATAATGCAGGTGTTTTTGTCACATGTCACTGCTGGCTCTGTAGTTTCTAGGTGTGCTGGTGGCAGTCCTCGGTCCGGAGCCTCTACAGGCGATGCCTCCTCAGACGTCAGCTCCGTGGTCGTTACGTCTGTAGAAGGCTCTGCAGTCTCTGGGGAATGTTCCTCTGATGGTTCTGTCTCCTCTTCGTCTTGGACCTCATACTTCCCGCCCTCTTGGTCGTCCACGTGATCCTTTTTGGACTGCGGGTGAACCGAAACCTTGATGGCGATCTGCTGGGGCTGTTCATGCAGCGACGAAGCATCTGAGTCGGCGGCGGGCGAGTCGCTTCGCTTCAGAGAGTTGGGGATTGTGTATACCTCGTCCCTGTCTGTGGCTTCCTGGCCCTCTGCGGTGTGCCTCACAAAATTCTGCCCCTGCTCCTCCAGCCCCACCACCTCCATGATCTCCTCCATGATAGTCCTGCAGTTCATGATGAGGGGAGGCAGGGGCACGCTCCTGGCAAGCTCTTCTATGTACCGAGCAAATTCCATGGTTTTGAACTGAGTCACTTTGGCAAGCTCTAGAGTTTTGGCTGAGGTGATGATGGGGATGCGCTTGGCAATCTCAAATGCCTTTTGCAGCTTCTCTGCACCTTCGGTCCTAAAGAACTCATTGATGGCTTTCTCAGTCTTCTTCAAGTGGCTGCTCATCATACACAGGCGGGTGATGTTGAGGACCATCACAATGGTGAAGGCCACGAGGCACACAACCATATAGTACACACCCATGTCTCCCGAGGTAAAGATGACTCTCAGGGTTACCGTGTTGTTGACGGTGCCATAGATGTTAGACGCCACACACGTGTATTTGCCTCTGTCTGAAAAAGACACCTTGGTGATGTTCAGGAGGCCGCCATTCAGCATTTGCCATTTTCCTGTCAGAAAGGAGGGAAGAGAATTCAACCAAGAGTTCATGATTTCCACCGCCACACAATCTCATGCCCATCTAAAACACCCATGGCGACTGATGATGGTAGGCATCAAACATGTGACAGATGTGTTTGCTCTGTGCTTGTGACACCCCCCATTCACCAACACACTAATATGTATGGGCCCTTTATTATAGACAACAACACCGAGGCACAGGAGAGCAATTTTACCAATATTACCAGTTAGAAGTAGTATATACAATAAGAGAATGGATTTGGACTTGAAATGCTGTATTCTTTTCCCTCCCCTATGCTTCTTTTTTAGTGATGACAGAGATCAAACCCAGAGCCTCACACATGCTAGACAAATGCTATGCCAGTGAGCTGTATCCCAAGTCTCTAGTAGCCCACTTCCCTATATCCCTCGCTCCTAACTTCATGCCCTCTTTTTTCATGCCTCTTGGAAATGGAAAACATTTTAGTTTCAACAGAAACCTGAAGAAAAATCAATTAAGTCATAATTGTTTGTTTGGGCAACCCACAGTTAGGATTGATAATTTCTTCTGTGACTTCAGTTAATTAAACATAATTTACGTCATTAATTTTGAGAACTCACAGTAAGTTATCTATACTGTTTAGAGTTAGAAGCTGACAATGAAGATTCAGAGGTCAAATATGAATTAATATCAATTAGCTTTAGCCTTGAAAATCAGTGAAGCCCATAAGGATGATGATAAGCAATGGCAAGAAGGAGAAGGCGCTCTGATACATAGGACCTCATGCTAGCCTGGGAGTGAGGTTCTAAATACAGTAGGACGGGATAAATTCTGAGCCCATGTACTTGCAGCTCTCACGATTCCCATGAAGTAAGAGATTAGGTTTAGTTTCCAGGTATTGGATCAGAGTCAGAAATTAAGTACTAATACCGACTTCATATTGTCTCCTATAGAGCAAGAAAGCTCCAAGCTAAGACTTTTGGGAGTTTTGAGGAATGAACAGATAGTTCTTCACAAAAGGCCTCTTATCCTCTGAACCAACCAGAGGAGGTGGGATAATTTAACATAGTTTTAAGTGTCTATTATTGCTATGTATCTAAGTTGCTTCTTCCCATCACAGTAGTAACTTCCCTTGCCATTATAAATCTGATGAGGCTGGGATTAGCTCACTAACTTCTTGTAATGGCATAGGCCTTGCCTAGCATTTACAAGTTCACGCCCCAACACTGCTAACTTCCAGTTAACAGTTGGTACGAGGTATCCGACGACTTCGTGTTTTCTAAGCAAGAGACATGTGTAAAGAGGCTGGATTCACCAATGTGGTACGCTCCTGGGGTCACAGCACCTCCCCGGTGCCTGCTGTGGTGACTGTGGTAGGGATCTCTGCCTAAATGTCGTCAAATTTCTTTGCCTTCTGAAAGAACATGTAAAGAGCAGTTCCTGGGGTCCCAGAGTAATCTTCACTAACAATCCAGCCAGTGTACTTCCCTAAGAGTAGGAAGTGATGGCTTTGAAAATCTAGCAATTTCAGTTTCCCATGAATGTGCGGGAACAAAGCCAGCATGTAGCCCGTGATCATCTCCATTCTGATGCAAGCTTTCCTTCCCTGAGCATGAATTTTAATCTTTCTGTTGCTGATTTAGCTGCATATACAATGATTGAAAACCAGGGAAACTGTTCTATCAATTTATTTTCTTATAACATGCATATTTTATGCAGACTAGAGGAGGCATGGGAAAAATACCCTCATTGATGGTCAGCTTATCTACATGGAAGGTGCTGGGCTTCAATGACTAGCCTTGGAGAGTGTTCTGCCTTCCTTCTGTTGGAAATAGGATAGAAGAGGAGAGTGAGATATGAGTAGGATCTACCCTACTGCCTTTCTTCATCCATTATCTGGAGAAATTATTGTAAATGCAAAGCTAGGACTTGTGATAGGAGAAAGCAGGAGATTATTAAAATAGGTACAAAAGTGTTGGATAGAAGTTAACAATAGCTTTCTCCCCATACTTGAATAGGTTTCAAGTAAAATTCTATCCCTTTCACAGGAAAAGAAAACACAATAGCAACAAGAAATGGATGTTTTCTTCTAGTGAATGCTTTTAAATGTTCTAAATTTGATATTTGTACTTATTCCAGATACGCTTTACATTTCCTATTGACTCCCATTTATCTAATCTGGGGCCAGTTTTAAATTCAGATGTGCAGACACTTTGAAAGTGTCATATTGTGTGTTAAGAGGAGCATAGTTTAATATCAAATACAACCTGATTGGTGATATCTGCAGTTCATTCTGTGGAAATTGGTCTTTTAGCAGATAAATGGTTACTTACAAATATATTACAGCTGGTAGCTCAGAACTATGGTTCCTTAAACATCTCTTAAGTATCTTATCCAACCCTTAAAAATCTCATTTACTCTTTTTTAAAAAGCCTTTTATTTATGTGTAGGTATATGAACCTGCATGAGTATATATATACCACATGCATGCAGGAGCCCAAGAAAGCCAGGAAAGGGAGTCAGGTCCATGGAGCTTGAGTTACACATAGCCATGAGCCATCATGTGGAGGCTAGGGGCCAAACCTGGTTTCTCTGAAAAACTAGTAAGTGCCATTAACTGCTGGGCCATCTCTCCAGACCCCTGTTTGCTTTTTAATTTTGAAGCCCAAACACATATGTGTGAAGTGAGTATTGTAACTTAACTGCAAGACATAAAAAATATAAATCCATATACTATGCTCCCCCAACAGTTTTTTTTTGTTTTTGTTTTTGCTTTTGTTTTTACCATTACTTTAGTTAAATAACAATTTCCTTTCCAACCTAGGAGGACATTGACACACCGATTTAGTTCTTGAAACCAACAGCATGTTTGTTTTACAGATTCAAGTTCAAAATACTGGTAGCCTATAAACACAGAGGCATGCATGCACACATGAATGATAAACACACATGCTCACGCATACACACACACATGCATACATGAATGTATGCATGCACACATGCACACACTCACATACACACACGCCTTCTGATGCTTATGTCAGATGAGCAGTTCTGATCCTCTGACCTCAAAGGCTAGATATATCTCTATCTGCTTCTCTTGGCTTGTAAGTTCACTCTTTTAAGGCTCCAAATTCTACTTCACCTCAGCTTTCCCCACCACCCCCTGATTAGTGAAAAATAGGTTTGCAGATGATCTACTAAAACATAGAGCTGAAAACCAGAAAGATGCCATGAATTATGCTTTGTGGTTTTCCTCCATCAGGCTGGACCAGGCTCAAGACACATCTCCACAGGGTAACTCCCCAGCTGGAACCACGGGGTGCATCATCCCTGTGCCAGAACGTTCCATCCACCTCCGTCTCTGAGAATACCCTCCCTGAGACCTATTCTGGAGGGGTTCCAACTTGGGCTGCCAGAACGTGAAAGCCATAGGAACACCCACAGTGACTGGCACAGGAAATCTTCAGTGCCATGAATATGAAGCAGGCACACACCAGGCTGCTGCTGGGTGGTTTAGACTGTAGCTAGTGGGAATGTCAGAGCTATGCACTGAATTTTCATGAAGCTTTACCACTTCAGTGCAAATAAAAACCTGAAGTGTCAGCAGCTGAAGTCAAGACAACTCCACAAGCAATGCTTTGGGAGGCAATAAAAGGGCAGGCTGTTAATGATTACTTACCTTCTGAAAAGAAAACAGAAGACAGAATGTCAAGCATTTTCCCAGAAGTTTGAGTTCCTTCTCTTACCCACTTTCTGTGTCTGGCTCAGGTGGTAGCCCCCACCCTCAAATTCCAAACTCTTTCCCTCCATCCTGTTTCTTTCCAGTGTTGCCCTGCACAGTGACAACACCGCTGAGGCTTCCAGCTAAAATACAGACACATTCATTATTGTAGATGTGTGGCCACCTAGCAATCTGTCATTGACTCCTCTAGGAACTCCAGGAACATGGACATCACGCGCGCACACACACACACACACACACACACACACACACACACACACACGAATGAATGTGTTGTGACAACCTCTCCTTTGCAAAGAGAAGAGCTAACAGATGTGGGTTTTGAGCTGTGCTGCAGGGCGTGAGCTGGGCTTCACAACAAAGCTGACATTTTCAGAAGGGCAGCGATCTCTTTTTTGTCTTGCTCACTCTTTCATTCTGTCAACAGATATCACTGAATAATAGGTCTGTGTACCAGGCTCTGCACTAGATGATGAGAATACAAAGGTGAGTAAAACAGGCTTCCTGACTACAAAAATCATTCAGTCCCCAGGGGCGAAAGGACTCCAACAGACAGCTCTAGTACTGTGTGCCAAGCACTGGCATATAGAAAGGAGGGACAGCAGGGGGTGCGTGTGGGAAGAGGGGTGGGAGAACAGAGAAGAGACTTTTAGGGCCAGTGGGGGGATGGTGGAGGAAGCAGGAGAAAACACAGTGTGAGGTGCTGAGCTGACAAACCGCATGTAAAAGGAAGCAGGGCTTGGATGAATACAGGCTTGAAAGGAACGCAGGGCCAGAGTGCAGGGAGCCTCAAAACAAACTGCCACTCCTTCAACTTTTGCGTTTTATTTTATCCAACTTTTCTAGACACGACACACACTTTTCTTACATTAGACCATAAGATCTTCCTACTACTTCCTCTCTGCCTAGATCCTGCCTGACTTTACCCTTATATCCCATCTCATGCATTGAATGGCCATCTCTGACTCCTATTAAGTCAGAGAAGAAAGTCTGAAATTACAGATTAAAAGTAACTAGCAGGAGTTTTAAGAAGGAGTAAGAAGGTATTTCAAATAAGTGGAGAAAGTCTTTTGAGCTAACCAACTTGACATTGAAAAGACATATAAATCTTTGTTTTATATAATGAATAAAAATCCAATCAGTCACTCTTAAGATGTAAGATTAAAACTATGAAATAAATAGATGATGTAAAACTTTGGCTAAGCTGGGGGAAGGAGGCCTTTTCCAGGCACTTTAACAAATTTCAGACGCTATGAAGGAAGACGTGGATGGATCACATTTTCCACCAAATGAACACATTTTGAATCACAAAAATTCATCACAGAAAAGGTGAAGTTATAGATGGGAGAAACTTCTAGGATAGATGACAGACAAATGCTTAATGACTATGACACACAAAACAACGACACAACAAAAACCCTTGTGGATTGAGACAAAATCCAAAAGAAGAGCTGGAAAAATATATGAACAAGCAATTTATGAGAAACAAGGGCCCGAAATAATATCAGAGTTTTCCGGCCAGGATTTATTAAATAAACCACAATTAAATTTAAAGAGATCAAAGACTTCTTTTAACATATTTACTTTCACTTTTCATGTTGTTGAAATAAAGAGGAGGCCAAACACTGCAATTTGCATTGCTCAGAATATGGGGAAGGACGGTACCCACACTGCAGGTAGGCTGAACCGGTTGGATAAACTTATGGAAGCATGATTGGAGGCATCTATGACCTTCCTCTAGACCTCTTGAAATGTATCCAATAAAGCAAGGCCTTCAACCCATGGGAAAACATTAATGAAACAAGGTAATGAAAAAATTTTCATTTTTCCAAAATAATGTGTCTTGCCCAGATTATATCTCCTCCTGGAATTCCCCTCCTAATGGGTGAGGGAGCATAGTTTAGTTCCAGAACTTTCCTTCCCTGCCAGCTGTCTCTAGGAGAAGCTGCAACTTGGTTCCAAGGCAGGTGGGTGATGAGCCTGGCTGGGACCATGATCCTCGCACGTTGGCTTGTGCATGAGTTACATCACAATGTGTTGGAGGAAGGTCTTGTACCGCCCTTTCTGAGGCATGCTCTAATTGGATAATAAAAGTCACTGATGGCCATTTAGCTGGGCAGAGAGAACAGGAAGGCGGAACTTCCTGGGACTAACTAAGGAACCCTGAGGAAGAGACCTAGGAAGTTCTGTCTTTCCACCAGGAGTCTGAAGCAGCAGGATGTCTGAGTGTGAGCTATATTAGCTCTGATGGTTCAGCAAGCCATATGGCAAACTGAGAATAGTTGGTCGGGTTAATTTAGATTAGCTAATTGAGAGTCAGCTGAGGCCTAAGCACTGTAACATTAAAAGGTCTTGGTGTATTTAATTATTGGGAAAAAGGCCGCCACAGGTTTCAAGTCTCTGGCTAAGGCTGGTCAGGCCCACCAGGCCTTTAGGCTTCCTACCGAGCCGTCACCAGATGCTCCGCTGGCCTAGTATAACATTAATTTACAGTTATTAACAAATATATTTAACTACGTTCCAGTTTCAGTAGACCTTTTGGCAATGAGATCAACAGGACTATGTGGTTGGAGTAAAACTTGTAAACAACAAGGAATCCTCCAATATAGGCGCTTTCACACTCAAAGTGCAACCAACACATGGTGCCATCACAACTATCCAACAGTTTTGCACAAAACTTCTGATCAAATTACTGCTGCATGAATGTGAACACCATCAATGAGTTTAGGAGCTGAAGAGCCCCAAGGGAAATGAGGACACAACCTACAGAGATCCAGTGGGTGGTCACAGTGTGTCATTCCAAAACCCAGTCCTGCATCTTCCCTTCCTTTCCCAGAGGCTGAACAGTAAGGAGAAGCATTATGCTCTCAGAAATGTCCACAGGTTATTTATTTGAAGGAAAAGATTTTTTTTCCCTTAGCAGTATCACTCTGGATGTATGTGTAAACCAGTTGATATGTGACTTTCCTTTATCTCTAGAAAGTAGGGTAAAAAGATTAAACCAGTTTCCAATTTCCTTTGAGTATTTGGATTCTTAAGCTTCACACGGCTTTGCAAGGAGGAGAGTTCAATCTGACAAAATTAGTAGGCTATTTTTTAAAAACCAATATACATACAAATGATTAGGTGGTGAGCCTCCCAAAGCACGTTTATGCAAATATTGTCTCTTGTATGAGTATCACATTACACCGACACTTATTCAAATAAGTATAGGTTGCATGTGTTTGTGCCTATAAATGTGACCCATATTTTCAGCTGTGTGAAGTACAGGCTGCTGAGGAGAAAGGATCCATGCCTTTCTATAACATATAATTGAAAACAAATTTAGTATTGCATGGCTGCACCTGTTCCAAGGCTTCTGCGACAGATGACAGCCCCTTCAAGCCACTGCAGACTCAGGTTACAAACACCACAAGCTGCAAACCCTCTGGTGCTCTTATCCCTACCCCTCAACCCTAAGAGTCCTCTTCAGAGAGAGTGCTGGGGCAGTTCTAACAAGCCATTTCCTATGTTATATGGAGCAAAGGTGGCTTGGGATAATAGCACAGCTTTTAAGGCAGGAAGGTGGGGGTGGAAGGATTTGCTGTTCAAATCTGCAGTTCTTTTCTACTTAGAAGAATTAATATCTGAAAATAACCTGCTGCCTTTATATCCTGGTAAAGAAAAAAAACTTGATCCTCTTTGCTAATTTGATATGATAATCTTAATTTAAAAATATGGCAACTGTGTCATTCTGTGCATTGTAGCTATAAGATTTTCTGAAAGTAGCCACACTTGGTCTTCCAAAACAGGAATACAATATACTTGCTTCATAAAAGTGACTTCCATCTGGGGAATCTCAGTTGTCATTCTTATGTGAGAAGGATCTGAAGGGTGTTTTCATGGCTAAGAATGTAGCTATCTGGGCTTACATCCCAAAGTAAGCACAACTCACTAAAGAAAACTCAGATGGTGGTAATCAGGTCAACCTTTAATATGGGCCAATCTTGAAAATGAACCCAAATACCATTAACTGACTCATTTTATGTGAAAAATCATTTAAGCATTTAAAGACCTGACTCAAAGATCTACTTCAGGCAGTTTCTTTAGTAAGTTGGAGGCTTCTCACTGGAATGCGTGGAGCTGCTGAATCAGGAGCTGGGTAATTCATTCTGTGCTGTTGCACGACCTGTTCTGCTCATGGTAGGCTGCTGACAGTGGAGCACCCCTGTAGGTCCCCAGTTATGAGAAGTGAACTTGTCTCAGAACTGGCCACATGAACTCTTGGTGGTGGTACGAACAGGTTCCAGCTGAATATCTATACACACAAAATCAAAATGGACCTTTTACCCTGCACAGAACATACTTTGTAATTTCTATATATTTTGCCTTTGGGAGAAGGAGGGTATCAGCTCTCTAAAGGTCCTTTGTACACAAAAATGGTTGGCTACTAACTGACAGGTTATTTTCAAATTTCAAATAACATTTGAGGGGTTATTAATTGTTTTGCACTTATTGAAAAAATTGCATGATTATTATTAGTATGTGTCACGGTGCACATGTGAAGATCAGAGAGGGCATCTGGGAGTTGTTTTTTCCTTCCACTGTGGGTTCCTGGGGTTCAAACTAAAGTTGCCAGGATTGTATGGCAAGTGCTTTAGCCTACAGAGCTGTGTTACCAGTCCAAAAATAAAATTTAAAAAGGTTCATTTATTTTGATTTATAGGTATGAGTGTTTTGCCTACAGTATGTATGTGTACTTGTGAATGCCTGGTGCACACACAGGCCAGTGGAGGGCATTGGATCCTCTGTAAATGGAGTTACAGATGGTTATGCCCACCATGTGAGTGCTGGGAATTAAAGTCTAGTCTCCTGTAAGAACAGCCAGTGGTCTTAATTGCAGAGCCGTCTCTTCAGCCCCCTAAAAATTAATTTTTTGAGGTCGAAAAACAGACAAAAAATGAGAAATTATCCAACAAATTCTTTGTATTACAAAAGACTCTATGTTAGGAAATGAAGATTTTAGCACTTGAAATATTTTATTGTTGAGGACAGAGCAGAATGCTAACAATAGCAGCTTTCATTCATTGTGAGCTTGGTAAGTTCTAGGTGCCAGGCCAAGCATTTAACAGATAAGTGCTCATTCAAGACTTGCAAGTCAGCTTGGTAGTAAAGGAAGGATTCTCTCTGGCTCACAGAAGAGAAAAACAGGGCTTAGAATAGCTTGACACTGCAACTGCATAAACTTTGTTTAGTGCCTTTGGGGGGGTGTTTTTAAATTCTCAAGTATTTAATGTACTAAATGAGGACTTTTTGGAGGTTTTTATAGATTGATTTCTACTTTACACTGAAGGTAAAGGGCAATTTATATTTAATGCTGTGAGAACTAATCCCCTATATATTATGTACACTGTACATTATATGTATTATAGGTGTGTGTGTGTGTGTGTGTGTGTGTGTGTGCATGAGTGTGTGTTTGTGTGTGTGCATCAGTGAATGTGTGAGTATATGTGAATGTATATGAGTGAGTGTATATGTGTGGGTATGTGCTCGTGTGTATGCATGAGTGCATATGTATGTGTGAATGTGTGTGTGCATGAGTGAGAATGTGTGAATGTGTGAGTGAGTGTGTGTGTGAGCGAGTGTGTGTGCGTTTGATAAAGCAGAGAGGAGAGAAATGACCCTCTTAAAACCTGACCCTGACTTACACCTTGCAGAACTGGTTAAAAGCATTTCCAGTCTTCCAGTGAAACAGTGGAGCAACACAAAAGCAGTTTTGGTCAGTTTTCTCTGTGCTGTTTAATCCAGAAAATTCTTAATTGGTTTTGGTGACAGAGTAGTACACAAAACAAATCCACACAAAAAGTAGACTTTTAGCAAGGGGGTTTTAGGGGAAGAATTTGCCATTTCTAAATGCTAGCCATATTTCCTGGGTCTTGTGCTCATCAACTTTCCTGAGATACTTATTTCTTGTATTATATTCATCTCTGATGGAGGTGCTAGTGTGAATTTAAATAGGAAGCAAGAAAGCGCAGTGAAATGCTTTAGATAATCATTGTTTCTGAAATAATCAGGGACTTTCCTTAACACTTCCCAGACAAGTAGACATTTCTACTCATCTCCAGCCATAGGAAAAATGAAAACAGCATGTTTCTGGCCTTTTGAGTTCATGCATGTTTGAATTCTGATTGAGTTCTGGAACACGGTTGGTGGTGGACCATCCGAAACACTCTTAGTGAACTTCTAAACCGTAATTCTTCCAGAGGGTGATTACACATTATATGTTCCTGATCCCGTGGAAATGAACTGAGGAGATCCAGGAAGGCCAAACAAACCAGCTACTGCTACTGTCAGGACAGGAAATGGTCCCATTCTTTCCAGCACAGGTGGAGCCGCCATGCATGGTAGCCATCTCACTTTTTCAGCATAAACAAGATATGAAATTGCTTCTTTCCCAGCTAATCACAAAGTCAGCTCCTATGAACCAACTGACCAATGATTTTGAATACCTTTGTGTGTGCCTGACACACACAACCTACAGCAAAAATCCTAACTCTAACTAGGATGATAGTCATTAAGAGTCTCTTTCCTTCAGGAATTCTTCCTACGTTCTAGCTGCTAGAGACTTCACAATATTTCTCACTGGTTGAGACTCTGACATGGGGAAAATGATGCCAGCTGGCTTTGCTGTCTGGTTGTATGATGTCTTCTCCAGCCCCTGACTTCCCATCTGCATCCATGAGGACTGAAATCACCTCACTTATATGCTTACCATGAGGACTGCAAGCCAGTGCACAGGCTTTAGCTGTTAATGAAGACTATGTGAACTTCATTCATTTGGCTTAAACAGCCTCTCTGTATCCACACCAACTCCTACTAATGGGATATTGGTACCATTTTCACCCTTTTGCTCAGTGCTCAGTTACAAATGAAATACTGCCCAACTTAAACTTCTAGTGCACTGGCTTAGAAACAGAAATCTAGTCTATGTTATAAAATGGACATTTATTCTATCAGCAAAGAGAAATTAGATCATGGGTTTTCACAGGCTACTCCAAGACCACAGCAGTGCTAATTCTTCCTGAGGAACTCTCTCTCTGCCACTTCCCACATGCCCCCTGCTTGCTACGTGTGATTCTTCCTACATTTCCCCACGTGGCTTAGGCTCTGAAATTACTATTATTATGCATGGTAATTACAAAGGCTGTGGTGGGACACCAAGTACTGGTATCATGAGTTCTTTCTAAAAACTGAAAATACATCCTCCTTTGTAATATTTAAAGCAGCTAACTGATTTATCAGCAAGTCTAGAGAAAAGAGGTGAGCGCTGGATTCTGGTGCTGGAATTCTCAAGCTGATGGGCAGCTAGGAGTCTAAAGTCAGGGCATTTTAGCAGGCCACTTGAGCAAAATGAAATGAAAACAAATGTAACTACCATCTAGTATAGCTCAGTCACCTTTCCATACTGATGAAGAAGGCAAGCCAGGGTGCCTGCTTGCTGAGACTGACTCCAGGGTTCTAAGGACCTTTTCAATGAAGACATTGTATATGTCTCTGAAGCAGTAACGTGCAACTGGGAAACAACATACAAAATGATGTGACTGATATTTAGGCTCCAGCATTACATTATCACCATGTTTCTTCCTCTCTAGGGCTCAGCAGTTCAGTGTACACACTCGTCTTTAAATACCCAGGAATAACCTCTTCAGGGTTCATGTGAAAGGTAGATTCTAGTTTGGAGCTCTTGATCCTCTCAGCTCAGTCATCCTGATGTCATTAGGAGTAGCCAGCCCCGCAGAAAGACCTGTTAAGGTTAGCCAGACCTGCATATGTGTTACCATGGCTACTGTCTTCCCTTCACTAGTGTGATGTCACCCTTTTGACTTATGGTTGTGGAGGAAGGGGTGGTGTTTTTCATCTCTCCACTGTCAGTGGTGAAGGTTCTAGGTATGGCCATTTTGATTGACAGCAGGACCGCAGGCAGATTTCAATAAAGGAGACGACTTTATTATATGTCTGTAAAGTCCCCTCTACTTTAGAATTCCTATGATAGCACAATTTGAGTTGGTGGAGAATGGCAATCCCTTGCTTAGGTTAAACACACATGATTTATAATATACAATATTTTGATTGAAGGAAAACAGCTATATTATACGGTATAGTCGTGAGTGGCTTAGCAAAGCAATGTCAGTGGCAGCATGACATCCAGGGGGCACATCCCAGGCAGTAAGACTTCTAGCAGCCTTCTCCACTGGGAGCATAACCATGAAACAGAAGTGTGTAATTGCAGGAACCTCCCAAGGAGATGCAGAGCATTTGGCTTTCTCCATTTGTAGAGCAATTAAGATAATACGAGGGGAAGAGATTAAATATGTAAGTTTTCTTTTTTCTTTCTTTTTTTTTTCTGGAGTAGAAACTCTTTGGGGGATTGTGCATTGGTTAGAGGGTGAAGGGGTGGGGAGGGCAAAGCAGAGGAAGGAGGGAAGGAGGGGCTGCTTCTGAACAATGGTCTTTGTATTCTCCCACCCCTAATGCCCTACTTCATCACACTCAAGAGTCTAACCAAGCAGATTAACTCTTTCGCGTCAATCACAGTGAGTATGGATTTTTCACACAATTACTTTTCACATCTTAAACAAGGAGAGCAGATTCCACATGCTGCAAAGCCCATTTCTGGATGTGCAGTCTCTGGTAAAGGAAGTTCAGGGCTTGGGGAGAGGATTCATATTTTTTTGGTCAGAAACTCGTTCATCAAAAGCCAAGTGTCTCATCTGTTGCCCCAGGTTCCTAAAGCTCCTCCTTACTGCTGACCTCAGCCAGGTCTCCAGGAGCATGGAATGGACCCTGCAGGTGGCTGAGAGCTTACACAGACAATTCTTTAAGAAGCTGGTCATTAAATCCCTGGTGTTTGTTAGACTGAGGTATAATGATAAGGAAACTGCTTCACTGATCATTTGAACCATTCCTGGGTCAGGAAACACAGGTCTTATAAAGGGACATATACTTAAAAAACATCTGTCTCTAACTTCTATGTCTTGAAGGCATTATAACGTAACATTCTACAAGTCTTTCTAAAGACATCAGTGTTTTCCCTTTGCTTTCCAAGTCAATGAACAGAAAAAATTAATTAATTACCCCTTTGGGTCCTTAAGAGTATACAGTCTCCCTTATGCCTTTGCACAAGACAACAAAAAAGAATCTTTAGGTGACCTGTATGAGGACAACAAACATTAAAGGGTATGGGCTATGAAGTCCCCATTTATACTTTATGACAATAGAACTTTGAAGCCTACCTCCTCCTTTCTCCTTCTCATCGTTGCTTTCTGTCAGCAGCTTCCCAGCAGAATTATACCACTTAAGTTCTAGGTCAGGCATGCCATAAACACTGCAATTAATCAAGGCACTGCTTCCTTCCTTGACTATGATATGGTCAGTTCTGGTGATGATTACAGGCACAGAGCCCAAGACCACGTCAGTGCCATTTAAAGTGCTGTTGGTCACATTCTTAGCAGTTGCTAGAGTAGATACTAGAATTAAAAAGGGCACAGAAGGTGGTAAGCACACAGTCAGATGGCTCTTCAGTAGATCCATCTTCTTTGCTTGTTCTGTAAGGCAAGAGATGGTTTGCCGATGGAGTCTTCCTGTCAGACTGCACACTTTTCAGAGCAGGCCATGGGACAAACTTGTCCTAGATCCATGGAGTTGGTACTTGATCAAGAATCTGTTTAAAAAAACCCAAACATATACATACAAATATTAACACTGATATCTTAAATAAAACTTTTAAAATACTAGCAACTCAGCTAAGATATAAACTTCCATCATTCTTAAATAAAACATATATTGTGGTGCTCCAATATTAACTTATATTACAGAAATTTTAATTGTATACATTTATCTTTCTGTATTAAAACAATAAGAACAAATGTATTTCTTATGCTAAATTGATATCATCTTACTTTTTTTTTCTTGCTGGTTGTTGTTGTTGAGACAGGATATCATATAGTTCAGTCTGACTGCAAATTTGCTATGTAGCTGAAGATAGTCGTGACCTCCCAGTTCTCCTGCTTCTAATCTCCTAAGTGCTGGGATTATAGATATGCACACCCATACCTGAATATTACATTACTTCTTAATTTACATGACTTCTTAATTCTACATTACTTCTTGATTTACACTGTTTTTCACTGAGTATTATAAGGTTCCTTCTACCCTACTCATGTCTTTATAACCAGAGGGTTCCTTCTTCCTTTCCAAAGAATAGGTCTTCCCATGCATTTCAGTGGCCCCAGCTCAGACGAAGCCAGCATCCGCCAGAATCAGCCTGGTATTCTCATGATACTCCTCATGATAGCTTCCATACCTCTCCCAATTTACCCATCCCTAGGAACTGCACGTTCTCTCCCTCTCATTAGTGTTACTGTTACCTATTGACTAACAGTCACTCACTGAAGTCTTTGGCTTTGATCTTCATCTGCCTCCCCAATGCTGGGTAACATCATCAGGTCATATACAGTAGTATGATGGGCTCTTCTGTGCCTAATGTCTAACTTACACTTGTTGCTTTAGCCCCCATTTCGCCCACTACTCCTCCAGCCACACCCATGTGTCCAAATTCTAAATTCTGAAGTTCCAAGTAATTTCTAAGTTCTAAATAAACTTGAGCTGAAGTCTACCATCTTTGGAGCTCTCTTTCTCTTCTCACTGAGCTTTCTGGCCCTTGTTTTCCCCAGTTTCTCTCCCCATATATGACATTCACGTTTTATTTGTGTTCCATTCAGACCCAACCACATAGACCACAGTCGACATTGTCTTCTCCCCTTGCCTTCGCGACACATTTACTCAGTTCATAGATGACCTTGATCAAGCCAACTGTTTGTCATCCTCCCTTCTACACCCAGGAGGCAGAGCCCTTCTGTGACAAACTGGTCAACCATGTAATTACTATGATAATGAAGGAATGGCCTCTGACTCTTGCTGGGTGTTAGTGACATCTGGCTGTCCACCTGTGCTCACTTGGTTCAGAATTGTCTTTCCATCATGCTTATGACATCATCAGCTTGGGAATCAGGTGTCTTAACCCAGTGGTGCCCTGATCTAGCAGAGAGCACTTCTACCAGTGCTTCGGGTCATAAATCCCCACTAATTATTACTCCACCCTTTGGAAAGCATTTTGTATCTTATGCTCAGTTCCTCACATGCCATCTCCTCCCCCACACTATCATGTTCTATATTTTACCTGCTCTTTCTTGAAGAATCTGTTGTTAAGACCACAAATCACTCCTTGTTGCCAAATGGTTGTCTTACTCTACCTAAACCATTGGTATTGGTTTTATTGATTGGTATTATTGATTATTCTTTCTCAAAAATTTCCTTCCATGATTTGCACACTTAGTTATTACTGAATGCTTTTTAAAAAATTGGGATGGAGCCTCACTTTGTAACCTAGACTGGCTCTGAACGCTCAGTCTTCCTACTTCTGCATCCCCAGTGCTTGGACTACAGACAGGAGTGACCCATGCCACCCATGCCCAACACCTGTTGCCATGTTCATCTTGCTTCTTAAAATTTAGTTAATTCCCAGGGTTCATCATTAGCTCCCTGAAGGGGCTGATAGGTTAATATAAGTTAGATTTAGTGAATA
>CAJQZJ010026648.1:67821-79971 GCA_907164525.1 Lophiomys imhausi
AATAAATAAGAGTTAAATAAATAATAATTTAAAAGTTCGGTTACAGCTCCCTCTCTTTTTTTTTTCTTTAATGTTTGTACTTTCTAAGGTTTCATCTAATGCTTTTATTTCCACCCAAACCCTACTGTGTCCAAGGCCATTTCCTGAATCCCTTTTCCAGCATTTTCCACTAGACATCTTTGGCTGGTTATTCTTTAGACAGTTCAAACTTAATATTACAGAGGCAAACACATTTTTATATTCAAAATATGCTTTATTTCTTGGATCCATTGCCCCTGTTTAGAGCCCCATCATCTGTGAAGGCCTGGATAATTATTCTCATTTCCCAGAGCAGTAGACACATTCTGTTGGTTTCACCTCAAGATCCATAATGACTAGCCCAGCATTCCCAATGGGAAGGCATTTCCAATGGTGCAATAGTGGAATTTGCATCTTAGAAGTAACAGCTCTCTAATTTGAATTAAGGCATACTCGTTTTGATGGAGCCTGGGCCTGGTACTGTAAACCTACGGCCTACACATCACTGGAGAGGTCAACAGAGTCCAGTGAACAATCAATTACTACCATTATCATAAGTCAGTATAACTTCTAATTTTCTAAAGACTTATTCTTATACTCAAAGGTAAGTGGAACCCCTACCCCTCATCACAGCAGCAGACAGAGACTACTATAGAGATCCACTAACTGGTCAAAATGCAAAGATTGAACAACTGTGGGGTACCTATCCCCAATTAGTGTATCTATACCACAACTCTTACACCAAAGAATCAGGGAACATAGTCGAGGAAGGGGTAGAGAGATTTTTAAGATCCAGAGAACCAGGATGCCTGATGTGAGAAAGCGTCTTCTAAACATGCTGGGGAAGCTGCACCCATAAGATCTTACAACATGGTTGACTAAACCAGGCCTTCAAAGATGAACCCACAAGTAGACATGACAATAAGGATGAAGAAAATTTTGTGAGATCCCATCCCTAGTTGAAGATCTACAACAATCAACAGCTGCGGAGGGAGGCAAAAGTGGTTTTCTCCACAAGATAATCCCCTGATAGGCTATCTAGTCCCTAGTGGCTGGCCCTAAACACATGGACTTATGAACAACATGAATGGACTTAGTGGATTATTTATAAGTAAGTAACAGTAACACTTTTAGAAGAAGAGGCAATGAATCTGAGAGCAACTCACTGTGAGTTGGATGGTGAGAAGGATATTAGTGACATAACACAGTATACTGACATATGAAATTTGCAAGAAAAAAAATTTTTTAAATTAATAAACCCCTGATAGGTTGACCACGCCTAAGTGGATAGGTTGCATATTCAAAAATATGTAATAGCACAAATTAGACTTGATGGTTTTAAGAAAAAAGAAAATGAAGTCAGGTAGATACGAAAGGCAGGGGGGACTGCGAGGAGTTGTGGGAACAGGGATGAACACGATCAAAATAAATTACATAAAACTTTCAAAGAACTAATGAGAATAAATAATTAAAAAACAAAAGTACAATTGAAATATTGATTGTATTACTTTTCAACTTTTCACTGTCTCTTCTGAGAAATTGGATGGCAGTAAGTATCAATTCCGATTCATAATCATCTCATCAGAAGTTGTGTAGCAGTCTTCCGCATGATCTATCCATTCTTTCTGTAGCTTCCCATCTGATTTCTACAGCCTTCCTTAGAGATCTGCCTTCCATAGTCCATATCACTCAGTGCTGTTCCTTTGTGTTTTTCTTCTCCCTATGCCATAAATATCTCAACTTCTTACCCTTTCACACATTCAAAACTATTTATTGAACAAGTACTATAGGCAGACTCTACTTTCAGTCTTGAAGATACAAAAGTAGACAACAAAGACTGTTTATGATAAGTGGGGCTTACAGTCTCACAGAAGTAGAAAATAAGTAAGGACATGTGAAAATATGGATATCAATATGTGACACTTGTCTAGAAACCACCCCCTGTGATATGCTTGGTGCTAAGTTAGGTGGTTAGGGGGGACTGAGAAGGTGTTATCTGAGCCAGGGCATTCAATGCCCCGGCCTGGGGGAAGAGAAATCTGGGTTAAAAAGCAACAGTGGGCTGGGTGTGGTAGCACACACCTTTAATCCCAGCACTCTGGAGGCAGAGGTAGGTGAATCTCTGAGTTCGAGGCCAGCCTAATCTAACAGAGTCCAGAACGGCTAGGGCTGTTACACAGAGAAACCCTGCCTCAAAAAACCAACAAAACAAAACAAAACAAAAACAAAAGCAAAAATAAAAAGTAGCAGCAAAGGCAGGATCCTAGTTGTGGAAACACCACAGGAGATGCTGCAGGATGGGGAGAGTATGACAGGCCATGAGCACTGATTTTGCAGGTCAGAAGGAGTCTGCATCTTGGCTAATGCCCGCTGAGAATATTATGCAAGGGAATTGAAAACAATATCAAACTCATGTAATATCATTTACATATGGTAATCCTTACCAATTTTAGGTATCTACTTCATGCATCTATGCAACTGTCACAATAAATAAGATTAAAACACTTTTCTCATCCAGAGTTCCTTATTATCCTCTTCCCAGTTTTAGCATTCTATGATCCAGTCTAGTGATTTTTGAGCATAGCTCCAATGGGTTAAGGCTCACCTCCCCAAATGGATACCCCATCGTTTTAGTACCATCTAAAGAAAAGACTACCCTCTGTCCAATGAATTACCTTGCCTTCCTGTCAAAGACTATCATATACAAGTGGGTCTTTTTCTATACTGCTTATTCTGTTCCACTCATGTTGAGATCTTCTTGTGCCAGCACTGAACTGACCACACTTTCTGCCTTACTCACCTGCAGTGCCTGCTATTCCTCTGACACACAGGATGCTCAGCATACCTGTCTGGTGAACGAACAGAGACCTCTCCAAGGGCAGGAATCGGGACTCTAGTTTCAAACACAATCAACCTGAAGAGGTAACTATTGATGATAACATCATCAGACCATTTTGTTTTGTTTTGTGTTTTGTTTTTCAGAAGAAAAGAGTTTTCTCCAGTCTCCTTGGGATTCTATTGCCTTCCTGTCTCAGTATAGCCAACACACTCTCCATGAGTTCAAACCTTATGGCCAAGGCAGATAGGGCAAGCTGTGAGGGACGATAGTCCCTAATGTGACTCTGGAAATGGTTTCTTCACAAGGCTGAACTTGTGGTTTCCTTGTATCAGGGTGGCTGTAAGTTGACATGTTCAATGTAGGACAGTGTCGAGGAGGAGCAGGGAACCGGGACTTCAGGTTTCACGCAGGTTAGGCCAGGGACCTGGTTCTAACCACATTTATTGGCTGCATAGTTTTTTGAGCAAGCACTTACTCAGCATAAGACAACTCTATATACACTGAGCACTGGCATATTGCCTGGCTTGATAAACAAGAATGACTGGCTCCACAAACAAAGCTATCTTTACTGGAGCTGAGCTTCTTAAGTCCATTTAGGTTATGCTATTTAGAGAATGTAGCTTGGTGGCCTAATGCCATATTGATTGTCACCTTGTCACCAGAAGCCATTGCAGTGGCTTCTAGCCTCGGATCTTTTGTAGGCATGCCAGTTTGAGAATGTGAAGGCTACCTCTTTGGGTATTACACTGAAGTGAACACACTGAGAGCAAAGGCTGGATTCTCTCTCTCTCTCTTTCTCTCTCTCTGTCTCTCTCCTCTCTTTATGCCCTCAGACTAAAGGCAAGATAAAATGGGAGAAGTACTTTAAAAAAAACTAAGAGTAAAGCAACAATAGCCCTTTTCACAATTAGGGAGAATACAACATTAAAAAATTAATATGCGAGTCAAGAGCTGTTTTCAACCAGAGACTGGCCTTGTTAGCATTGCACTTTCAAATGCATTGTTTGTGCTACCAAGAATAAAGAGGGGCACTATAGTGCTGTTTTAATAATTTCAGTAAGTACTTGGGCTAGATATAGAGTGACTCCTCCATCTGGCTCCTCAGAGTCTCTGAGGTAGGCAGACACAGTGACTTGCATTTGAACATGGGAGTTTTAGCTAGCAGGCTGCCAAGCCTCCCTTCTTTCTCCGATCCTATCTCATGTGAGTTTACCAGTGGGCAGGTAATATAATTCAAAGACCATAGAAAAGATTTTTTTTTTTTTACTCCAAAAAATAACCATGAAAATTTAGTTTGGGGGAAAAAAAACCCCACCAGTTTGATGGACAGTAATTAATTAGTAGTTATTTTAGGAACCCACTCTATTCCATGCCATGCTCATTGACTTCCAGTTTTTACACAGCATTTGTTAAGTGGTGGATATACTGCCAGGCACATAGGGGATGAGCATTGCTATAAACTAAATAAATTATAGGCCATGTCTTCTCATAGTCTAGCTGGAGAGAGATACCACTGCTCATAGGTGATATGTGCTGTGTGTGTGTGTTGGGGTGGGGGGCGGCACTGGCTAGATACATCCAGGTCATGTTTGTTGAATGGTACCCAGAGCTCTGCTCTCTTCCACCTTGCCCTTATGGCATGTTTTAGGGCTTCCAGTGTCCCTGTGGTACCTGTTGTGTGTATGGAACTTCTGACACTCTTCTTGTTCTTTTCTCTTCCTTATTGAGGAAATGTCAGATACAACCTCGTAGGATTTCAATAAAAGGCTCCAGGAATCACATTTACATACGTGCCTTATGAAGCTACACTTCTGTGGAATCCATGGTAATTGTTAATGAGTAAATTACAAAGCACTGCCCAAAGCACAGAAGATATCACATGACTGGATGTTGGGTAAGTGACCTTTTAAAACAATTAACAAATTAAATTTGTAAACTGTTAACAATCTATTTAATAATAAATTAATCTAAAATTAAGAAATGAATTTTTAAAATAAGAGCCTATCAGACTGGGATCTGACAGCACCATGAAAGTTTAGTTAATAACACTCTAACTTTGTAAAAGACAATTCAGGCAGCAAAATGTAAATGTCAGTACTATAATCCAGCAGCTTAAAATACAGTCTTTCAAAATGCAAGAACAAAGAGCATGAATTTCAAAGGCAGGGTTTAATGAAACCTACAATGGCAGATTGTTAAGCTTCATGTGTTTGCTCATGGCCTTTGGGAAAACTTCCATAGGATACTTTTATTTTCTATAAATAGAAAAGAAAATGTGTGGCAAACAAAAATGTTCTTTCTTTAATGTGCCCCTTCCCTATTTCCCAATACTTGTTTTTTACCTACAAGTATTAACAGGATGCCCTGTTGAATCCTGTTTCTTTCTTCTCCACCTATAGCCTGCAGGACTATAGCTAATGTATTTATGGAGTTGGGAGAAGAAGGTCCTCTTGTTAAGAGTGTTTTAAACTAAATGGATATATATATATTTTTGGCAGTATTATTGCTGGCATCTTTCCATCAGTGGGGACAAGTGCTTTGCTTAATTACACAATGGGGTTTTGTCACATCTACGAGTCACCACTGTGTTCACCGGTACACAGGTGATGCCACTAGCCCAAGAGATGCCTTTTGGTTGAAGACACATTCCTGATAAGGTTCTATACACACACAAAGGAGGGGACTGGAAAGGCAGGCTTGTGCAGATGGGAAGGGCGGTGATATGGAATGCTGATGGCATGGGTACTCCTCGTTGGCAAAGGTCACCCTGATCAAAACTCAGTGGTGATGCAGAGACTGCTACACTATCCAAGGAGAGAAGGGAGAGTCTGAACAAAAAAGTGAAAGGGAAGGAGAGGAGTCGGCAAATCAGAAAAGGGCACAAGGATCAGACAGAATGTACAAAGACTGACAGCAGGTTAGGTGATATCAGACCTTCTGAGCAGTGATGTCTACAACTGAATGACCGAAGAAACATCTCATTTGCCAAAAACCAATGCAGTGCTGTTGGTAGAAAACACGTGTACCCACAAATTACAGATTTCAACTAACCCTCCCTTGGGTAGTGCTAGAAATGGCCAAGGAGAGTCTAGAGGAGTTCTGGCCTGGTCCCCTCATTTTTCCTTCTAGCTCCACTGGTCTCCTGTCTTTGATAGATTTTTCAAGGACAAGCAATGGTGTCACCATCCAAAGGGATAAACTGTCATAAAGCCAAGATGCATGGCAGTTCATATTCAGAAGGGTAGAGGCTGTGATGACCTCTACAAAGAGAAAGACGAGGGGAGGCCTCATGGAACTGTGATGACACCTTTGATTTATTGCAGTGTTAGGACTATTTCTAGCTACTTGTGGGACAGAACAAAATACATATCCCAAGTTACTGGATTGACACAGGCAACCACTAGAAACAATTGAGAAGACATACTACACAAATTCCCATCACTACTCTATCAACCACAACAAAGTGAAATCCTCCAAAGAATGTTATGCTTTGCTAATTTTGTTTTTGTTTTTTTTTTTTTTACATAAAAGGTATACACTTTTCAAAAATGGTCTTTTTTAAATCATGGCTTTTTCAACTTAAAAATTAGCTACAGGCCCCTCTCTGCCACCTGTATACTGTAGATTTTTGATGGTATATAATGTTAAGAAATTATTCATGGATTTTAAATCACAGCTTCCCAACCTATCTGTTGTTCTGATTACAAATAACTACGTTATAGGGGCTGGAGGTGTAGCTCAGTTGGCAGAGTTTTTGCTCAGCATGCATTAGTGGCACAGAACAAATATGAAGAGCCTGTGACTGACTCTGTCTAGATGGGGCCGGTTAGAATCTGGAAAGGCAGTGCTCAAGTTGTTCCAGAAGTTGGGACATGGATTGAAGACTGTAATCATCCTTCTGTCCTTCAGAGGGGCTGACCATTCATGTAGCACATACTCAACTCTAGTTCTCATGCTAAAGCAATGGGCCAAAATAGCTTGGGTCTCAATAAATGGAAGCCTTTAACTGAACACAGGGAAACTTCTTTAGATGTATGAATAAAGGGGAGAAACCTGCAAACACAGTACAAACTGGTGTACTATCCCAATGTCTTTGTGCTGTGAGGCCAATGTCCCAACCAGGTTATACTGCAGATTGTTTTAGGGTTTTCATGGAGAAAGTCAGGTGCGGTAGCATACACTTTTAATACCAGCACTCTGGGGACTGAACAGAAGGGTTGCTGTTACTTTGAGGCTATCCTGGCTACACAGTGAGACACTCTTGTCTCAAAAAAAAGCAAAAGTGAAAAAGATAGATAATTGTGGTGCTTATTTTGGCCTTCATCATTCACCTCTTACCTCATCCCTACTAGAGTCCACAGTCAACCTAAAGGAGGGCCAGAAGCACTTCTAGATGCTTTCTGCCTTCTATGCTTCTAGCATTAGAATGTATTTTCCCCAGCATTTCACTCTTAATAAAAACAAAACATCTTCCCTGTTCATTGGGAGTACACATATAGGAAGATTCAAAATTTCTAGTGACAATATCTTTCTATGTGTGTAGTGTATACCTATGTGTACATATGCCTATGTGGATGTGTACACCCATCTTGCTCCTGGGGAGACCAGGTGTTGACACTGGTGTTCTCTGCCTTAACTTTTGACACAGGGTCTCTGAACCTGAAGCTCACCTATTAGCTAGAGTGGCTGACTGACATCTTCCTGTTTCTGTTTCCCACGGCTGAGGCTCATGCCAGCACACCCCGCTTTCTACATGGGTTCTGTGGCTCGAAAGTCTGGTCTTCATGAATGCGCAGCAAGCACTTCATGCCTGAATTATCTCCCTCACTCCTTCCAGTAATTTTTCTTAAATGCTAACTTTTTTTTTTTTAAATATTTTATTTATTTGTTGTATAAACAGTGTTCTGTCTGCATGTATGCTTGAAGCCCAGAAGAGGGCGCCAGATCTCAATATGGACGGTTGTGAGCCACCATGTGGTTGCTGGGAATTGAACTCAGGACCTCTGGAAGAGCAGCCAGTGCTCTTAACCTCTGAGCCATCTCTCCAGCCCAAATGCTAACTTTATAATCTATGCTATGATTTCTGTCCATTTTGAATTCTTGTTTGTTACCTATCTCAAGGCCATTTCCCAATGATTTCTTGGTGTACACTATTTAGAGCCTCTTCAAATCAGAGTAAAGCCAGCAGGAACAGTCAGGATGTACAATCTTGGATACATCAGAGGGTCAGAACTCTTCCTGGGGCCTGGGAAAAAATGCTCAGAGGACCACCAAGAACATGGAAGAGTTTTGTTGCAGGGTTAACTCCCAGCTGTCTACAAGTTGAGTGATTGGCACTGGGTCTATGTCCCTTTGCTGCCTTTGAAGTTTATAAACCAGGGAGTGATAATGATATTCTTTTATAAAAGGATTTAGTTATTTTTATTTTATGCATATGCACAAGTGCCTGCATGCGTGTAAATGTACCATGTATGTGCTGATGTCCATGGAGGCCAGAGGGGGCCTCAGATCTTCTGGAACTAGAGTTACAGGCAGTTGTATATCACCAGATGTGGGTGCTGGGAAATAAACCTAGTTACCTTGGTCCCTGTGCAAGAGCAGCAAGTACTCTTAACTGCTAAGCCATATCTCCAGTGCCATTAAAAAATATTATTATTATTGTCTGTACACATGAGCACCATGGCATGCATACAGAGGTAAGAGATGTTGAGGTCTGACTACAACCTTTGGGAGCTGGTTCTGTCTTTCAGTTGTTGGGATACAGAGATCAAATCCAGGATGGGTACAGAACTCAGATCATCTAGTTCACATGGCAAGCGTTTTCACCTGTGAGCCATCTTGCTAGCCCAGGGAATTATATTCTCAACACACTTCCTTAACGATAAAATAGGCCAGAACCAATTTTGAGTTCACATTTTCTTGCTGATTCTGAATACTCCATAAAGTCTCATGGCTTGCACAGTGAATGAGTCTTTGTGCATACATGGCTTCCCAACTGGCCAAATGCAATTAACTGGCTGCTCTGGAGTTAAGAGAGCAGTTTCCCATGCATTCTTCCAAAGGGCAGCTGATTAGTTTGCAAGGGCACAGTCTGTAATAAAACTATCAGACTCATTACAAGCCTCAGGATATTAGTAGCTCTCAATAAAGAAAAAGAAGAACTTCCAATAGGGTCATGCACTGTGTTTGAGGCTGCAGCCAGAATTAAAATCACACTGAGGATCTTCCCGCAGCCAAGGAGCTGAGATTACAAAAGGGCAGAAGTACACAGGGTTTCTGGGAGGAGAAATAGGATGGGCTCTGAAGGTTGAGGAAAGAAATCCTAGGGAGAGATGTGAAGAAAAAACATTGGAATTTTAGGATTAAGGTCCACAAGGTGGGATGAAGACAGTGACTCATATCCTTTCTTGTACAATTCTCTAGATGACACCTGGGAGCCACCCAGTACCTGGGAACTGCAGATCTTTCTCTTAGGTCCTTTCCAAACCCAAATTCTCTAAGTACAACAACCAGGGCTAGGGCTGGCCAAGGGAAGAAATGACAAGAAGTGGGGACACAAGACAAAGAACAAGAGAATAGCTAGCATATAGATTTAAGAAAAATAATTGTTTTCCAGGGTTAATCCTCCTTGTCTGCTTGAGTTGGTCTCAGATCACCAGATGTTAACACACGGCGTTTCTAGAAAAGTTTAATAGAGGAGGGAAGATCTGGGTTGAATGTGGCTTGTGCCATCCCACGGGCCGGGAATTCGGACCAAATACAAAGGAGAGAGTTAGCTGAGCTCCAGAATCAATCTCTCTGCTACCTGATTGCAAATGTTTCCTCACACTCCTGCCACCACATCTTTCCTGCCACTTACTGGCTATCCCCTCAACCTGTGAGCCCAAGCCATTGAGACTTGAAGGATGCCTTACTGGAACTGCTGGTGTACTGTAAAGGATGCAGTTGATAACTTTCCTCCTCGGGGAATAGAACCTCACAGAGAACATGCACTCACATTCTGAAGACATGAGGATAGCCTGCTCATACCCTCTTTGTGAATTAACCCTGATCCCAGCAGGGACTAGCCACAAGGCTGGCAGGGACCATCCTTCTGGGTACAGCATAGGCCTCCAACCTCTTTTCTGAAACAGTTAAGAGTAAAGACTGAGCCTCACTGACTTTTGGAGCTCTTTTCAAGGCCTGAAATAAATATTCTTAATCCAGATTCCCAAATATCCCTCATCCTCTGTGCCTCTGAGGATTTGATTGAAGCCATTCCAATTCACAGCCAAGGACATGGACCAACTACGGTTTTGTTTTTCATTGGAATAAGATTTTATCCCTTTGAAAAGAAAATGCACTTGATAACTGGAGATGATAATTAAACAGCTTTTCCTCTTTCCTGGTGTACCAGCCCACTATCACAAAGTGAGGTTGCATAACCAACATTCCACATGTGAAGTGGTTCAGCCACTCGTGCTAACAATTAGACCTCTGTGACACAGATCAGAAGGGATTCCGTAATTCAAACCCCACGTGACTTAATTCTTATTAAGAGTGTGACAGTGACTTCCTTTATTATCAACAAGACTTATGGCTCCTAAAACATCCACACTCAGATGTTATGCCTTCAGAACCTCCCTGTGCTCTGGTGTGAGGGCATGCCTGCGCCATTCTGCCCAGTGACCCTGGAAGAGGCAATGCCAAGCTGCAGGCTCTATCTCAGGAAGTCTCTTGCTGTACTCATTTCCAGTTCAGTTCTTGCAATCTGTATACAGTCATCAGTGAGCACACACCTCAGCTTAGGTAAGCTATCCAAATGCCAGACACATTTAAATTTAATTTTTAATACATTTCTAAGTAATTATCATTGCAAATATTTGGGACAAAAGTATAATGCTTTTCAGAACTTGGGCTAGCTCTGAATTGTCTTCTAGCTGGCTTTATTATATAGATTAAGATCACTTTCCCATCAAGCCAAAATGTCTTTCAGTGTGACAATGCAGCAAGTTGTTAGAAACAAAATCAACTCACAGTTGAGATGATAGTTTAGTGATTAAGAGCGCTGGCTGCTCATCCAAAAGACCCAGGTTTGATTCTCAGCACTCAAATAGCAGCTCACAACCATATGTAACTCTGTTTGAAGAGGGTCTGATGCCCTCTTCTGGCCTCTGTGGGCACCAGGCATACAAGTAGACACATAGGCAAACATGTAGACAAAACGCCAATATAAATAAAATAAAATCGATGATTAAAAAAAAAAAAGCAGTTGAAAATAGGAATTCCCTGATGTCCACACAGAGTTTCTCCATGCTGTGATGGGTGAAGGCTGTGCTAGTTCCAGAACAATCTCCAGGTCTTCTCACGGATTTCTCAACTGGGCAGTCAGATCTAGCTAAGCGATAAAAGCCACGGGTTGCTCTATCCACTAACTGAATATATTATTTGTAAGGCTATTAGTGTCAGTTTAATAGCAATTGCTCTAGGTGGTAGAAAAAGATCAAGACCGGGTTTTTCCCTTCCAGGTGCTTAGCATCTAGAACAAAACAAGGTACAGAAATTCACAGGAGGCAAACTGGAAAGGTCACGGAATATTCCCTGGGCTTGGCCAAGACTGGGAGGATGAATAAGAAAAATAGCATGGGCTCCCTGACTTCAGTGTGGAACGTAAGGGTAGAAGTAAATCATCATTGCAATGAATATAAGCCTGTCTAGTGATGTGTTTTCACAAAGTGTTTCTACTGTGTCTGCCAAGGGTGCTGTCCTGAGAATTCTGGGATGTTGGGGTACACTCCAAATTTTCAGTTTAAGGGTCACTGGAGCTTCTGGACCATCAACTCTAGAGAGAAATGATAAAGAGGTCTTTGGGATAGATGGTCCATTACTCAGGAAGCAAAACTCAACACTCCTGTGAAAGAAAGGGAGATAAGGGACCACAGCCTCAAAGTAGGAAAGAGATGCCCAGCAAAGACAAGTGGGAGCTAAAATCTAAAGTTGCATAGTGTAGAAACATCCACAGAGAAATGCCAAGCCCCCAAGAAGGCATAAGGTGGGCATGAGGTGAATGCTTTCTGGGAATGTATCTCAAGCTTCTGGAAAGTATACTGAAAATAAGAAAAATGGATTACTATTGAGAAATCTAACAAATACAATGCAGAGATGAGGTCATCTAGGGTTGTCCAAAGCTTGAAGTTAAAAATAAAAAAGAAAGAAAAATTAACACACACACCACACACACACACACACACACACACACACACACACAGAGAGAGAGAGAGAGAGAGAGAGAGAGAGAGAGAGAGAGAGAGAGA
>CAJQZJ010026648.1:85574-101366 GCA_907164525.1 Lophiomys imhausi
CCAGCACTTGGGAGGCAGAGGCAGGCGGATCTCTGTGAGTTCGAGGCCAGCCTGGTCTACAAAGTGAGTCCAGGACAGCCAAGGATACACAGAGAAACTCTGTCTCGAAAAACCAAAAAAAAAAATAAAAATAAAAAAATAAAAGAAGAAAGGGTGCAATATTCCAAAGACTAATCAATGTAGAAAAAGGTTCTGAAAGGAGGGTGTGGTCTGGGAAAGAAATGTAAAGCTCATCAGAATCAAAATGGACTTGCTTGGTCAGCCCTAACAAAATGAACACAGCTGCAAAGTCATAAAGGGCAGGTTCTTAACATATGATTATCTGAGAGCTACCATCACACAAACTTTTGAAACTGTATCCCAAGTACATCTATAAGGATGTTTACTTGGCAACTCTATGGACCTTAGACTGAAGCCACTCTTGTCAGTAACAGTTATGATGAAGGATTCTGGTCTCTGAATACCCAATGCAATCATTCTCATCCGGAATTTTAAACTCTTGCCTCAATCTCTTTGAGTATGCTCATCATTTACTTTGCCACATATATACCCAACAAAACACTCTGTCAGTTCCAAATAAGTATCACTTTTTTTTTCTTGTAGAATTTTTCCCTGATTGCTTTTTCTTTTGATTGACAAGTTTATTCTGAGCTAGTAATACTGCAGTGGAAAGAAGAATTACCGCATCATTGTGGAAGGACATTTGGGTAAAAACAATAACACAATGGTATGGAGTTATGTAAATGGAATGTATACAATATACATACATCCATATAATTCTTTTTACGAAGATAAATTCTAATAAAGTGCCACTGCTGTTGTTTTTAATAACAGACACTGATAGCCTAGGGCATCCTTTGCTACACTGTCTGAAAAAAATAGGTTTTCCTCTTACTAAGTTTTCCTGAAATATAGTTTCTTTTCAGTTCTGAGTCATTCTTTAACAAGAAGGTAGCTTTTTTCCAGTTTAGATTTTCTGAGCAAAGATACCAAGTCAACAAGATTGTAGGGTTTATTTTTTTTTAATAGGGCAAGAACTGAGGCCTTGTCCAGAAAACAGACTAGATAAGTTTAAAAAGAATAGCTGAATTTCTTATATTTAAACAGGAGGTTTTGTGATCTCGTATTAGCACCTGTCACAAGTAGGAAGCCCACGGCAAACATGGCTGACAGAGGATGGCAGTCTCCCAGATGAGTCAGCATAAGTCTGTGATATGGTGAGCAGCCACCAACTGGGCAGAGTGGGCCCATGCAAAAAAGCTCATCTTTCTCAGTCTAATGATCCTAAATTTGTGTTCTCACAACTCCATGCTCAGATGAGCATGGTGTGGGGACAGCAGAATAATGGCTGCTGCTAAGAAGGCATTAAGTATGAATAAAGTACAGATTGTCCCATTTTAACAATGAGGCTTGCTGTGTCCCAGCGAGCCCCTATAAAATCAGAACACATTAGGTTGAATCATCCTGAACCAGGAGTTGTGGTGTGAGTGTGAGACACCCCTCCGCAAGTTTATGTGTTTGAATACTTAGTTCCCAGCTGGTGATGCTATTCTGGGCAGTTGTAGAACTTTTAAGAAGTCTAGCTAAAGGAAGTGGGTCATGTATGGGGAGGGAGAATAGGTACGGGGAGGGGGTGTAGGAGGGGGGGTGGTTGTAGCCAGGCCCTACTTCTGAGCCAGTCTACTCTGCTTCCTGCTGTGCTGAGATTTGAGCATGCAGCCTCATGATCCTGTTGCCATGCCTTAAGGACCATACCTTCTCAAACCATTAGCCAAAAGAAATACTTTTTCACTAGGTTGTTTTTGTCAGATGTTTGGTTTCAAGCAATGACAAGTGTAATTAACACTGGAGCCATCCCTAAGCTATAATTAACATGTGAATGGGTCTACCTGCTTTCATTTTTACAATGATTGCGCCTTTACATACGAATGATGTTATTTCAGATAGCTCTGTGGCCACTGACTACCTCCGGGTAGACTCCCTTATCAAACTGACCTGTGAAATTTGGGGTTTAGCTATTGTGATGGCTTTGGCCATGGCGGGGGGGGGGGGGTACTTGCTTAGGTTCCTGCCTTGACTTCCCTGAAATGATGGACTGTAATTTGAGATTGTAAGCTAAATAAATCCTCTCTCCCTCTCTGGTGGTCTCTAGCTAGTGGTGCTGTTTGGTGAGTTTGAAGAACCTTTAGGAGGTAGAGCCTTGCTGGATGATGTACATCACTCAGGGAAGGCTTTGAGAATTTGTAGCACTACCCCATTTACAGTCCACTCTTTGTTTCCTGTGTGTGAATAAAGATATCAGCAGCAAGCTTTTTGTTCCAGTTGCCTGCTGCCACACCTCCTCTGCCACGGCTTCTCACTCTGGAGCCATAATCCAAAATAACCTCTCTCTTCTATAAGTCACTTTTGGTCACAGTGTTTTATCACAGCAAGCAGCAAGGAAAGTTACCTAATACAGCTATACTTTGCTTTTTTAGGGAAAATAAACCTGGCAGAGAGGAAGGGAGGATTTATTTATCTTACAGTCTCAAGTTACAACATCCCAAGTCAAGAGCAAAGAGACTAACACTTGCTCTCAACTAGCTCTCTTCCTTTCTTAGACTGTTCAGAAGCCCCTAACTAGGGAATGGTGCCACCCACATTGGACTGTGTCTTCTTACATCAATTAACAATCCGGACAATTCCTCACAGACATGCCTAGACATAATATCATCTAGATGCTTCCTCCTTAAGACTCTTTTCCCAGGTTACTCTGGGCTGTCAAGCTGGCAGTTAAAAACCAGCCAACAAACTTTTCATATCACATTGTTATTTAAAGTCCTAAGCTCATTTCCCATTATTTATCTATAATGAAATAGACTCCATAATCCTTTGCGTGTAGTTTAACTCATCACTATGAAGGGAATACTTCTTGTCCCTTACCTTGCCTCTTCCTGATATCCCATTACAGCTAATCTTCCTTTGAATATGGCTACATGAGCTCTTTTTGGCTTCCATAACAGATTATCACAGTTTTGGTGACTTTACACAACACTCATTATCTTATTGTTCTGTGGTTTGGAAATTCACCGCATGTTCTAGTTTCTTTTCTGTTGTAAAATATTCTGTCCAAAAGCAACATGGGGAGGAAAGGGTTTACTTGGCTTTGACTTCAAGGTCACAGCCTATGATCTCAGGGCAGGAACTCCATCAGATGCTTAAAGCAGAAACCACAGGGGACCGTGCTTGCCAGCTTGATTGCTCGCTTAGTCTCTGACTTACACTCAATTATCTTTTTATATAGCTCAGGCCCTCCTGGCTGAGGAATAGTGCCCCCCACAGTGGACAAGGCCCTCCTATATCAATTGGTAGTCACAGAAATGCCCAACTCCAAAGTCTATCTTTTCTATACAGTAAGAATTGGAACTTGGAACAGAGGGTGCAAAGCTTCTCATTAAATTTTACACTTTAGGTATAGAATATATTTCATGTACTTGTGTTTAATTTGGGTTTGTGATGTTTTTATTTATTTGCAAGGTTTTCCTATTAACAAAATACATATTTTCTTGTTACAAGGACAGTGCCCCACAGACATCCCACAAGTCTGTGAAATTCTTCAATCGCTGTTCCCTCCAGGATGTGTAAGCTGACAATGAAAACTGACCAGTACACATGTACCTTAAATGGGCTAAATTCAGGGCACTAGTAAAGGAAGAATCTGCTTCCTTGCTTTTGTACTGCCCACATTGTCCCGTGAGACCCTCTTATCATCAAAGCCAGCAACAGCCAGTGGGGCCTTTCTCAAGACACCACTGAAGCCTTCCTTAGCCCTAAGAGCCCTCTGATGACACCGGGCACACACGGATGATTCGGAAGTATCTTCCCAACTCATGGTTCTTTCTTCATCACATCCAAAAAGTCTCATCATGATTATGCATGGAAGCATTTTCCTGCCCACCATTCTAGGCTCTTCCTGTATGAAGGACCCACTTCTCTGCTTAAAAGACCCTGAACCTACTCTGTGTTCCCTGAGAGTTTATATATAGTCACTGCTTCCACAAGGGCCTATCCTTCTCCAAACCCAAGGAGGCCACTTTGCTCCACCTCCTCAGGCCCACACACATACAGGGACGGATACACTTATTCTGTCCTCTAACTGATTTGTCTTCAGGCATACCACTCCAACTAGATGGTGAGTCACGGTGTCTTACTCATCCTTGCAGCTTCAGAAGCCTCGCCATAAGAGTTTGTGGGGAAGAAAATTTAATGTGATATTTTAATGCATGAAGAGACCTCAGGTGGAGGCAGAGGCAAGACCAATAAACTTACAGAGCCTCCCTGTTTGGAGCATAACTGTTAAATGACTCTGACAGCCTTTAATTAGTTATGATCACATAACCAACCAACCCCTATTCTTTTAACCATTTCAGGATAGTAAGTATCACAGCAAATTTATAACCAACCATTTACACCTTAACACCAACTTTAACTATAATGTGATTGGCCATGCATGGAAACTGTCAGAATTACAAGTGTTCCCCTGGGTTTGGCTAGAAAAGACAAGTTGTACCCCAAGTGCTAGGATGGATCCCTAAGTTAAGCAAGTGATACTACATGTTTTCTGAATTCACACAAATGTACTTGCTTAACAATGCTAGCTGAATTGGTCAGAGATTGAAAGCAATTTGATTACCACAGTAGTCACAGTAGTCACTTGGTATGTAAGTGTCTGAAAGTTCTTGAATTTCAATAATTCAAAAATTATTGAAAGTTCAAATTAAACAATGGCTATATTGCTTAAACAACTTTAAAATGTTCAACTGTAAGCCAAAAAGGCAGGGGGGTGGGGTTGAATAAACTAAAGTCACATGAGTGTGGGGAGATCTATTTTTAAAGTAAATGGTCTGTTATGTATATCTAGTGTCATTAGCAAAACCACGGGGCACAGAAATACAAACAGAAACATTCCTAACCTAGTGCTTTGAAGCTGAGCTTCAAGGACCCAATTTAAGCAGGAAGGAGAGATTATCACCTGTTTTGTCACTTGAACACAAAGTTCACTTGTTGTTGTTTTTTTTTCTCCATTAGTAATAGCAAAACCCTCTTCCACCTAACTCCTTGGTTTTGCTAATGTAAGGTTGTGGGGACACAGGGCTGGTGAAGTCAAGGGCACTGGGTAAAGAAGCCTTTGGCTACATTTCATTGCATTTCCTAGAACTGAGGATACTTGGCAATTTTAGCACCGGATGGAGGCCCATTGATCTGTAGAAGACGTCCCAGTCATGTAAGGTGAGCAGAGGTCAGCTCCCTGCTATGGATCCGAAAGACACGGGTAAGGAGAGATTCTACTTATTTCTATCTCAACAACAGCACGAGCTGTAGCTATATGGAGTAATCATGGCAGATTTTAAACATGGTGCATCACAGAGAGCGGAGAAGCGTAACCATTCATGTGCTCGGCTACTCAAACTTGTAAATATTTTAATAGATGTATACAGGTAGCTGTAGGGGAAACCAGTAAAGTTGCGGTGGAAGGTACAGATTGCATTTTTTGTGTGTGTTAGCTCCATGTCTGCAAACTACCTTGTACTAATTTAGTCTCTCCTGAAAATGATTTTTTTCCATCTTGCAAATTTCATCATTTTTCATACTGAACATTTTACTATGTTGAGTATAGTAGCAACTAAAAAAAAGTGTTTCGTCTAGAAAAAAAAAGTGAGAAAACTTCAAAAACCACTGCGTGTCTGCAGTGCTGTTTCCAAGTTCTTAATATAAAACTGAGCAAAATAAAGACTGCTGCAGTAACCAAACTTTGAGCAACTGTCTTTCAAAACAATGATAACTGAGCCATAATATATTTTACAGAGCGAGCCGCTAATGCACCAGCAAACATTTTCTTTTCTTTTTTCCAGTTTGCTTTATGAACCTTGGAATTTGCGATCCCAGGTCACTTTAAAGAGGGAGACAAGCAACGCTCAGGTTTAAAAAGGACTGACTCTGCATTTACTCTTTTAGCCAAAGAAGCACGTTTCCCCCATTCCAGGCCACGAGGCAATTTCGTTTCAACTTGCTATGGTGTCAGATGCGACAAACTCCAAGAGTTTCCAGCGACCAGGAGGCAGCTCTCAGCACCCGCTGCTTCCCACACTCCTGCAGCATCAGGACACGGCGCTCTCGAGGCTCCCCACGCCGCCTTCAGGGCAAAGGATAGTACACCCTTCTCTGTCTGGGGAAACTGAGGTACGGTGACGAGAACGATCCACAGCCCGGCGAAGGGCCCCCATCTCTACGTGGCGTCCTCCTTCTCCCGGGAGATCCAGGAAGCTCGGGGCCACCATGGTGTGAACAGTGCGCTCCAAGCCCTCAGAAGGTTGTGGCACGAGCTTGGGACGCAGCTGTCCCCAACCCGCCAGTGGCCGCCCTGCATGTATTTCTAGCACCCTGCAAGCAGCCACGAGCTGGAACCGCAGGGCACCTCCAGGCGCGTAGCCTCCGCCAGCCCCGGCGTCCGAAAGTTCCGCAGCCCGAGCGGCCGCTGTCCAGAAACCCGGCGCGCCGCTCCCTCCTACCCTACCCCGCCGCCTCGGCTCGCCCGCCGGGTGCCCTCACTGACCTGACACCGCTGCTCCACTCCGGTGGTCGCCTTGCGCCGCTCGCCATGGCCACCTGGAGAGCTCTGCAGCCCCCGGCGCACACCAACCTTCTCCGCCCGCGGCGCCTCTGCTCGACGCGGGCTGCTAGACCAGCCGCCGGCAGCCGGAGCTTCCCACCTACGGGCGCCAGAGCCGGCGAGAGCTGAGCATGCCCAGTGAGGCTCCCGGCGGCGCCGAGGCCCGATGCGCTCTGAAGAACCGGGTTTTCGCGGCAGCCGCGGCCGGAGGCGGGCCGCTGCGGGCGGTGGGCTCCTCCCACCCGGGGCGGGCCCGGGGCAGTCTGCCGGGGAGCCTCGCGCTCAGCGAGCTCCGCCTCCGGGGCGGGGCCGGGAGGCTACTGGGCGGTGCTCCTGCACGCCGCGGCTACTCACGGAGCTCTTCTAGTAGTCCCTGTGGTGCTTGGGGGGGGACCTGACTGGTCATTGTCGGGGCGTTGCAGGCTCTGTCATCACAACTTTCCCGAGCGTCGCGTCGCAGTGGCGTGCGTTCAAGGACACGCAGGGAGAGGCATCTTCGAATGTCATCCCTCATGCCTCCGGCAACCATCCCACCCACACACATTAACCTACCTAGTCGGTAAAGGCGGTCTGTCGCACCACCTCGCGAGCCAAAGAAGCATCTGGGGCTTTCCGGGCAGCCGCACTGTCACAGCTAAAGAAAGCACCGCGGACGCCTGAAGGCGACACGGATAAGACACCACAGGGGGTTTGCGGGTGCCCTCGGAGTGGTGGGATTCCGAGGGGATTTATAAAAATGCCCCTTGAAATGATTTGCAGTTTCGACCTTCGCTCTAACGAGCAGTTATGCTGTTGTTTTGGGGGATAAATAAGTGCTCTAAAAATATTTTTAACACCTGCATAAGTTTTCTGTGCACAGTCCTGCAATATTAGTGGACCACTCTCTGCCCCACCTCCCCCACCACCCCATTTCTTTTAGAGACTGCTTAACAGGTTGTGGGGCGGTGACCAAGCTCTTCCTCCCGGGCTCTTCTTTGCTGCCCCCTCCGGCCACGCCCTACACCAGGCCTTTTTTTTTTTTTTTTTTAACTCCAGCAGCCCCCACCTCACCTTAATGTTGGTCATAGGCTACTGGGAAAAAGCGGAGACATGGATTACGCAAATTAACGCTCCTAAAGTGGCTGCGGCTGTAAGACCGGGTGTGTTCCACTCTGAGTCAGCGACAGTTGTCAAGAAGACAGGAGTCTATTTAAGCGATTGCAGTCCACTTCCTTTTCTGGGACTGGCAAACCTGGAGGCAAAATACTGCGCCTCTGACCCCAAGACCCAAGCTCGTACCCGCAGAAGTGGCTCGGGACTCAACTGAGCATGCTCTGGCCAGTGCCAGACTGCCGCACGTGGCTGCCTCTGGCATCTGGCTGCCCAAGGTTGAGGGGCATGAAGACGTCAAGGCTCAGGAGACCCGAGGGATCTGGGCTTACAGCGAGCAATAGCATGCACGCGTGGGAAGAACGCTGGTGCTGAGGGTCTCGCGTGCCGGTGGATCTGTGGGCTCTGGTTTCTAAGCATATCAAAAAACCCAGTCCTTCCCTCAAAGCCTGAAAACAGAATTCATACTTGAACATTAGTTTCCACAGCGTCTTAGCTCAAAGAACTCCTGTGCCTCTTTAAAAAAAAAAAAACACATTTCAAGTTATTCAATAAGCATTCTTTATGATTACAGTTGATAACTACACGGAATCTGTCTCTCTTTGTTCAAGTAAGTCATAGTATATTCTTGTAAAGTATTTTTGTTTTCACTCCAGCTCTATTTCTCCCCTTCACACACACATTCTTTTTTTTTTTTTAATGTCATAGCCCCTGCATAATACTCCCGTTCTATCTTAGAAATACTCGGTGCTGTGTGCTTGTGTGTGAGAGAGGGTTTGCTTTAAATCTTCAGTGACAGAGACTGAAATGGGAAAAGGCTACAGGGAAAAAGAGCCCAGATTTAAGATGAATAAACTCAAGGAGAAGAGGGGAGAGAGGGAGGAGGGAGAGGAGAAGGGAAAGGGGTTAGACTGCCTCTCACTGAGCTAAATAAGTGAGGTTTGTTGGGATGCTAGGAAATAACCTGAGAAAGGCTGGCCTTTCCTGTCAGCTTCTTAGCCTGAACCAACTCCAGTTCAGCTTCAGTTTGGCTGGAGGAACCATGTCCAGTGGGAGAATCTCCTGGAAGAATGCTTATGTGATTCCCCCTTGAATCCTAACTTACTGGGGCCATTTTAATTCGCCCCCTGGGTTTTTAGAATCTGATATTGGTTAGGCTAGAATGCTGCCCTGGATCTCCACGGACATGTCTATCAAAAAGAGTGAAGCCTGGGGAAGAGTGGTCAAATTGTATCTTCAGTGGCTATCTTGGAACTTGTGTTTGAAGCTATCTCTTCTCTCTTCTACCTTGTGTGACATGTGCTTAGTTCTCATATCCCTGTGACCTTTCCTCAACATCCTGGTTCCTCATTTTCTCTTCTTTGGCCCAACCTATTGTAGGTGTTCTCTGGCCTCTCTTGTCTCTCCCACTGCCCTGAAGATGGTCACTGCCAACCTGGCTAGTTGGCCATATCCAATCATTTCAGGTGGCTTACATACCTGTTCTGATTGGTCAGTGTCTACTGCTTGTCCACATCTGTCACTATTTTATATCATCTTTCTCCCTAACTGTATTTTTTCTCTGTATCTCCCTAAGTTCAGACCTTTATATGTAATTTAACGAAACACACCAACTGGTATACCTCAGGAAACTCAAACCCAGTATGTCCTGAACAGAGTCCATGGGCTGTGACTACCTCATTGACAGTATTTTCTAGCAAGGTTACTGGTACCTCTACCCAGCCAGAACTCACCATTCTGAACATCTCTAGATCTACTCACCTGGCTTTCTTTTGTCGTTCTGCTGGTCACAGGCACTATCCACCTGCCTGTAGGTATCTCTGAATAGCTTGTGCCACCATCTGCATTGTCCTCATCATCCTCACCAGTCATCATTAAACAAGGCCTCCACCTTACCTCCTTAGATTCCCCCTTTCCAGCAAATTATAGTACAGTATGTGCCTCACCCCTGAGGTGAGTTTCCAGCCAGTGTTCCCTAACATCCAGTATCCTAGCCAATCCAAGTGACCTGTTGTGCAAACCAACACTTCTACATGCTCATCACTTCTTCTGTTCCTATGTCACCTTCATTTACCTGCCAAATATTACGCATTCAAGGGTCAGTTCAGACCAGGCACACTCTGGCCTTCCTGCAATAACTTCCGCTTGGGTACTCCTTTGTGCCTTGTCTCTTGTCTACATTTCGACATCTGACCTTGAATTTATTTTCTTTGATTGTCTTCAGGTCACTGTGGGGAACTTGAAAGCAAGGGCTGAATCTCAACCATCTTTGTTTTCAGTATCAATAGAAGTTTGCCTGATAGATGAATGATAGATATATGTATTGATGTAATATTGAAAGTTTGTTCCTTAAATAAATCCTCTTGAAGTGTTTACACTGATTGCAAATAACATGACGACAGAACAAAGTCACACCCAATGCAACCTGAGGAGCATAAGTGAGATCTTAGGTTTGACCTCCTTACACCCAGTGAATTTTCTTCACCTTCAGAAGTCAGGAATGTTTTGTGAGCCATCTGGTGTACTTGTTTCATTGGCATGAAGTAGCACAGCATAACTAATTAACCGACAAATCCCATTGTTTTCCGTTGCCGTGCTTTCTTCTGGCAGTGTAGTTACAACCCTCTAATTGTCTGAAGGTCATTATTCTCCTTAGAATAGATTTTTTTTTTCCTCTTTAAAGCTTGGTGCCCCAGAAAGGCAAACTAACCATTTGGGAATTAATAAGATTTTAATACTTCTCTCAATTTTCATTGTCCACTGATACCTAGAGCTAACACCAGGTGTGGGGGCAGTCACCTGCTTCCAAATCACCTGGGGATGACAACTACACTGGTGCTTAGTTTATGCCAACTTTATAGAGACTGGAGTCACCTGGAAAGAGGAACTGCCTTCATCTTCAGGTGAGGAGCTGCCTCCTCCTCCATTAGATGGGCCTGTAGGTGCATCTGTGGGGCTTTTTTTTTATTTTGTTTTTGTTTTTTCTTGATTAGTGATTGATGTGGGAGGGCCTGGCCCATTATAGGCAGTGCAGGTCTTCTAAAGGTGGTCCAGTGTTGTATAAGAAAGGAAGTTGATCAAACCTTGGAAAGCAAGCCAGGAAACAGTGCTAATCTGTGGTCTCTGCTTCAGTAACTGCCTTCCTATTTCTGCCTTGAACCCCTCCTGCTTTGGGTTCCCTCAGTGACACATAGAAGCCTATAAGCCAAACCAACCTTTCTCTCCCCTTGAAGGGACCTGCATACTGCAGGGTGCTCCCCTCTGGACTCCGCATTAGGCACAGACCAAATCCCCAACACTGATTTCCAAGCACAAACCAAATTCAAAGAGATCCTTTACCAAGCAAGGCAAAGAGACAAAGTGCCTGAATCTGAACTGGGCAGAAGCAGCAGCAATAGCTCTCTTTGCGAGTGTTAATTTTAAGAGGGAAATAGGGGAAGTCTGTGTTAGAATGAGGTAGCATGTGTTGGCAAGTTCTGATTGGGTATTTTAATTAGGTTAGTCAACATAATACATTTTGATTGCTGGACTTTGATGTATTGACAAGGGAACCTTGGTGGTCAGTCCCAGGAATGACTCAGACGCTGGGGGATAACTTTAGGAATGTAACCTAACAGTTTAGCAAAGGTAAAAAGGGTAAAGGGCAAACCCTATCTTTGCTGTGTTTGTCATCCTCAGGCCTGCTAGAGCCCTTCATCCCTAAGTTAATTTCACAACAGTGACTCTCGTAGGACAGAGGGATTGACCTAGAAATCCCTTTAGGAGATTCTGCACACTGTATTTGAGAAACAGTCCTCACCCGTGTGGATAAAAGGAAAAGATTAACATTCATGTGGTTTTTCTTACCTTGCTCTGTGGTAAATAAACTTGTTTTCCTTAAACATAAAAAGAAAAGAGGTAAAAAACAACAAAATGCAATAAAAAGCCATTAGTATAAAACTAAGTGGCTCCTATTTGGACTTTCTTTGGTAGATTCATATGGATAAGAGGAGAATCAGAAGCATGTTATGCACATTTATATTCATTCAATAGCCAAACCTATATTAGACAGTCTGGAGAACGAAGAAGAACAGACTATGTAAGAAGCAAGCTTGTTTTTGTCCTGGTTGAACTATGCAGGGATTTTGCTTGGTGATCGATGAAGGACAAATGTTATTCTCCAACACCATCTTCCCTAAATTCTACCTCCTTGGAGAGTGACTAGGGCAGTAGATGTTTTGACTTTATACTCTTCCTGGAAGGGAACAATAAGAGGCTACAATTCTACATTCAGCTTTACTTTGGTCCTGGGAGTTTGAAGCAGCATACTTGGGACAGTGGGATGTGTGTGGAGGGAGGCTTCTCTCTGAAGTCTTGGTAACTGAGGCTAACAAAGCCACTTGAGAAGTCTGAGTCAGAATTAGGAAAATATTCTCTTCCTCTTATGGATTGAGCCTGTGCACTGAGGTTGGTCCTTTGGAGGTGTTTGAGCATGTGTGTGGTCTAACCAGTTATCCAGCTGCAAATATCTAGATATCAAACGGCAAGCTTGAAACTCACAGGAGGCAGAGAGCCCAGCTGAAGCCACACCCTCTGGACCTCTTTTCATATTACACCAAAGCCTTTGCCTCCTGGAGAGCTTGTCAGCCTATGACACTAATAGCCTTTATAACACATTACTCCTTATTTATCTCTCCCAAGGCTTCATTCACTTAGGGTCAAATTATTGGCAGAAAAAGAATGCACCCAGGATTTGGTATAGGGCAGGTTTCCAGAAGGCTGTGTAGATGTTTGTATAAGGTGGTTAGAAGCCACTAGGGAAATGGATGAGCTGACTATAGGAACCCTTGGTAAAGATTTTGTCTTTGTAGGTACTCTTTGCTTGAATTCTGGAAAAGCCTTGTGTTGTTTACTATTGGGAATTTTGTGCTTCTGATCTGTAATTTCTTCTGGAAGGAGGGAAAGGTAAACATCCCTATTCAGGGAATGGAAATTGAAGTTGTGTTACCCACATAATCAAACAAAAAGATTCAAACAAGACAATACATTCTCCGGGAGTGTGGCCCACTAGGTAAATTCTTTGTCCTCAGACTTGACAGGGAGACCACTGCCCAGAACAAAGCTCTCATGCCCAGAGGTCTGGACTTTTTATGGAGACCTCTGCAGGAGCAGCTGTGACTTTGTATCTGTCGAAGAAGAAATCCAAAAGTAAACTTGGCAAGTCACAGCATTCATTCCCCCCCCCCCGGATTTTCTTGCATTACTCATTGTTGTATCTGTTTATTAAAACTAAGAAGAAAGAAAGAGAATTCTATATTTTATCTTTTGAATAGACATCACACCAATTTGTTGGTGTGGGCACTGAGCTCCCAATGGGGAGAAAGATAAGAAGACCTGAGCTATGGCAGGGAGAGAAGAAGCAAGGGAGGTGTGTGTAGGGTCCTTTGGGAATCCCAGGGACTCGCAGAGGTAAGCAAGAGGAGATGTTCAAGAGTTCTAGAGATCTAGCTCTCATTTGGTGGGATTTGAAGAACACAAGGGTGATGTCCGGCTTCTTTTCTGGGGACCAACTCTCCTACTAGGTGAAGTATGGACAGAGCTGGAAGCCAGCTGGCCAAAGCCTAGATCCTACCTTAGGGCCTCCATATGGGGAGTTCCAAGGCCCAGGACACCCATTAGTTGTCAGAATGGGAAAGAGGATTTGACACTCCAATTTACTTTGGATAGTGTCACTATTCTAATGTTATTCAACCCTGAAAATGAAGTTTCTCAAATGTCTGTTCATTTTCACAGCCAAGGGCAGAGTCAAAATGTGGTAACCTTCAGGACAAGGCCCAATTTTTCTCCAACTTGTAGTTATGGTACTGATTGGTTTGATTGGTTTTCTATTAAAGGTAGTTTTCTTATAAATAGCAGTCCCCCCCCCTTTAAATTTAGGGATCATGTAGGGATTGTAATAACTGCAATTATTGGGCTGCAGAACACAGGCGAATTTTCAGACAGATATCAAATGCAGTTTCTCTTTAGGCCTCTTTTTGATCTAATCTCATACAGTTTCTGGCACAATACAGATTCCAGTAAGCTCTGTTGAACTGGAAATCTGTTGGGGCTTATTGACTGAAGTTCCCAGGAAAAAGCTATGCATCTGATAACCATTCTGCAAGTCCTGTTGACTGACTAGAAGGCCAATGATTGTGGAGAGAAGAAAAAATTGCAGATCTAGAGGCAAATTATCCCGAGTTATCTTAGCCCCTTAGACAGTCATTTCTTACCTACCTCTGTGTATGATGTGGCATTCTTGTGACTATTAGGTAAATCTTTTTGGAATGTATGAATAGACAACAATCCAAAAGACAATAATGCCATCAGATAGCAGCTGAGGCCTGTAGCAAAGGTTTTCCTCCTTTGCTATAATGTGTCTCTATATTATGTTTCCACCATTGTGTTTGGAAGTGCCTTGATTTATGACTTGTTCTGTTCTGTTACCATACAAACTTAAGTGTTTCAATGTTGGAACATAGTATTTTGGGTAAACCCAAATCTGAGTTTTTGGGTCATGGTCACTCTTACTTGGTTCCAGAATAAACTTCCCTTTTTGTATTTGTGTGTGTGTGTGTGTGTGTGTGTGTGTGTGCTGTTACCCACATATTGAGGTTATCTTAGAGGCAGAGAATCTGCTCTAGTATCTGCTATCTGCAACTAATAATCTCAAGTATCTGCTCACTTGGTGAGTCTGAAATGCCATTCACACTCCAGTCTCACTGCCTCTCAGTTACTGTTCTGATTTTCTCTTTGTTGAGAATGTTTCAGATCTGTTATGCATAACAATATCTGTTATGCACACGTTTCTCCTTGACCTGGCTGAGTAGCTAAAAAAACTAGGCTACTCACAAGGTGGGGATAAGTATATAAACAGACACATGAATAATAGCTAGTCTAGCCAAGGAACACCTAGTGGATTTTTCTTTCAGTACCGTAATTCATAGGCTTCTTATTGTAATAGGTTAGCATTTCTGTTATTGTTGTTTTTATTGCAGTGCTGGGGGTTGAGCTCAGGACCGTATGCATGCTAGGCAAGTGAGCTATGTCACCAGCCTCTGTTATTAATTTTAACGAGCCTTCCTAATTGCTTTAATTTTAAAACACATTTTAAAATTAACCACTTCCAAAACTCAAGGAACGTTGTGATTGTATTTAATGAACGAAATGAGGCAATTTTCTTAGACTTACCTCTCACATGTATGGAATGTATGGTGAAAGATGCCACCAAGAATGACCAGTAAGCAAGACGACCCGGGTTGGTACCGTCAGGTAGAAAACAGAGCCAAGGACCGGGGACTCTGTAGGTCTCTCTCAACGTGATGGATTGCACTGATTTACGATGCCATGTGTGTGTTCTGGCCTGAATTCTAATTACTGAAAATGGACCAGCCATCTTTAAGAATCTTTGACTGTTAATGTGAATAATGCACTTAATCACATTAAAAGTCTACTGTTGCTCATTGCTCCTGGAAGACATAGCAATGAGTTCATTCGGAGTCAAACTGCCTTGTCTCTCCTCTACTTGCTGTTTATTTACTCACATATAATTCATCAGGAGTTGGACCTCTGTCCAGGAAACACTAGACTATCCAGAGAACCAAAGATAGTTCTGAAGGTGTCAGCATTGCAGCACATCAGAATAGTCACCTACAGAACAAAACCTGCCCTCTGTTCTGTCCTGCCCCTGCTTGACAACTTGGTGTGGTTTGCTCTCCTTGGTTCTTGGTGTGGTGGGTTCTAACAGTCTCAGGCTTGTTTTCTGATACTCTATTGGTCTCTTGCTTCATTTCCTCTTATGTCATTCTGAAACCGAACTTTTATGTTATTATTTAACACTTATTTATTACTAAATTCACTTATAACAAACACCATTAATTTCTTAACTATTAAACCTATACATTCCTACAACCCCTTTAACCTATCCGCTAAACCTATTGATAATCATAACAATTACTTTCATACCCTTTTAGAATGATACAGTCTCTAGGGCAGGTCTTCAGTCGTCAGGAAACCAGTCTCGGGGGTAGACTCTT
>CAJQZJ010026649.1:0-12903 GCA_907164525.1 Lophiomys imhausi
AGAGAGAGAGAGAGAGAGAGAGAGAGAGAGAGAGAGAAGAAAGACAGGGAACTTGGGGCACACATGTGAAAGTATTAGTTGTCTTCTTCCACTGTTTGTTCTATGGATCAAACTCAGGTTGTCTGTTGGCAATTGCTTTTACCAAATCACAGGCTCTATAATTTTACTTCCATATTTCATTTGAAAATGCATTTGTATATACATATAGATATGGCCATTGTCCTTCAAAAATCACTTATTTCATAACCAATCTGAATTAAGCCACATATAATTCATATTTATAATCCTAGGCTCAGGCTGGAAAGTGACTAATTAGAAATATACATCTTGCTACAGAGAGATACTATATCTTGAAAAAGCAAATAATTTTAAATCCAAATATATCATATATGATATATATTTTAGTTGAAATAGAAGTTAGAGTTTGATCCAAAATATACAATGCTATTTGAAATGTCTAAATTATTCTATAAGAAACTATGAATATACCGTCTCTTGCTCTTACATTTTGTTTCAGAACTTCCCAAGCAAAAGCATTTTAAATATATCCTTTAAATTTCAGGCTAAGAAAATATTTCCTGCACTGATTTCTTTGCTTATAATGCTATTTTGCTAGTATATATATATATGAATCAATTACATAGTGAAATAATATTGGATTGAGTCTATACAACCAGGAAAAAGTACAGAGTAGAATTTACTGATGAGGCACACACTATAAACAAGGTTTTATTCTCATTATCTAGGTCTTTTCCAGGTTCTCCACCCACCTATGTTCAATTTAAATCTAGACATAAATACAATTTTGAGGATACTTATAGTATTTTGGTCCTTCAAAGGACAGTTTTTCTCACACAATCCCAGAAATATAAGTATTTTTAAAAAGCAAAAATATGTGGGCAAGGTGTAATAGCACATCTCAGCACCTGAGTTGAATTAGGATCTTTAGTCAAAATCTCAGGTATAAGTATCTTTACATTAATTATGGAGATTGCTTATTAAAAGAATTTCATTTAAAATATCAGAAGCACAGATCAGCCATCTACATTTAGTCTCTATCTAGTAATACAAGACAGTGTCTTTTACAAAGGAAAAGTGTTTGTATAAAAAGTCATTGGATTTCTAATTGAGAATATATAACATCAAATCACTTCCATTATTGGCTATTGGAAAACAAAGTAACATTTGCATTATGGATACGTGCATATAGTGATTTTCAAGTTTTTTAAAATATTCTTCCTCTTCGAAGATCCAGATGGATATAGGTGATAATTATGTCAGGCTTAAAGGGAAATAATTTTCACCATAAATAAAAAGGAGCTGCAGAAGTGGATTTTGATAAACTTATTCTAATGTAGGCATTAAATAGGTTTGTGGATATCTAGAAATGTTTGAACAGCTAATAAGCACGCCAATTGCCTTCTATTAATAAGGGCACACTTTTGAATCATTATCAGAACAGACTTCTATAGCTACCTTGATTTTGTGACTCAAATGTGAAAGTGGTTCTATGTATAATCCATTTTCACAAAAATAAAATAAATTTGACTCAGTTTAGTTCCTTGTTTTCCTGGAATTCAATGTTGCATGTGACTTTTATGATATCCAGTTCTACAACTCCTGCTCCATATCATATTACAAGACTAATCAATATCTAACGGAGGGGACAGGTAAAGAGGCTGAGATGGTAACATAGACAGATGCACAAACACAGACAGGACAGAGAGTCAGAGATAGAGAGACATCCATACACAGACACATAGACACACACACACACACACACACACACACACACACACACACACACACAACACGGAGTGGGGAGGAACAAAGATTTGCCAAGAAACCAGGACTCATCTCACTGAGAATGTGAGCCACTTGTAAATATACTCTATCTTGTTTCTCAGGGGCTGTTTTTCACTGAAACCCATTGGTCTTTTCAATAAACATTTGTTATACTGATCAGATTAGTTCTCATTCTCTAGCTTGGATTTGTTGTGTACAAGTTCGAGCTCCACAGAATGTCATCCTATATTTTCCTTTGCTTGAAACAGGCCAAGGTTCATTTCAACCTCAAAAGACAAGTAAGATTTTGAGTTCAATGAATATAATAAACCATAATCACAAAACACAATCAAAGCATATCAGATGTGAATGTAAGGCAAAGTTGTTTGTATTTCAGCCCTGCTATAGTATTTTTATTACATTGCTAAGTAACTAGCTTCAATGTGTCAGGGCTCAAAGCCAGGCCACTTGCATGCTAGGCAAGTGCTCTGCCACCAAACTACACTGTCAGCACAAGATTAATGTTATGGATTAGACAATGTGAATTAATACCAACGAAATGAAAATCATCCATCTCTTTAATACTTAATTTCTCCATATTACTTCATAGTCCTAAAGAAAAGTATAATTCATTGTGGATCTCTGTGAGTTTGAGGCTAGCCTGGTCTACAAAGTTAGTGAGGTATAGGAAGCTTTCCTGTACTGATTTCTCTAATCTGTGGCTGGTTCAGTAGACCTTTCATGTATCTCATGAGCTCACCGTTGCCATATTGTTACAAAAGTATTTTCCTTGGCAGCTCTCTTGACTAAACTTTTCCCTAAAAAAATTATCTCTGAGTGAAGGCATGGATTTTTAGTCATTGCTACACCTGAAACTTTTAGTATAGTCCAAGGTCTTAGTTACTTAATGGAAGCATCTATAGCATAATATGAAGTAAATTATCATTGTAAGTGATAATAAAAAGACCTTACTAATAAAAGTCACATTTGTACTCTTAAGAAGATAGAATAGCCGGGCGTTGGTGGCGCACGCCTTTAATCCCAGCACTTGGGAGGCAGAGGTAGGCGGATCTCTGTGAGTTCGAGGCCAGCCTGGTCTACAAAGTGAGTCTAGGACAGTCAGAGCTGTTATACAGAGAAACCCTGTCTCGAAAAAACAAAAAAAAAAGATAGAATAGAATAGCAATATGAATATTTCAAAATTGAATGACATAAAAGTAATCGCAATTTATTTTAGTATACCATATTCAGGACTCAGATTCTTCTTCCCCTAATGTTTTTACTCAGGTTTTCTTTTCTTTTTGAAATTATAATATAATCACATTATTTCTCCTGTGCCGTTTCAGCTTCCAAACCCTCCTATATATCTGTTCTTGTTCTCCTTCAAATTCATTACTTTGTTTTTATTAATCGTTGTTACATGAATATAATTATTGCTGATATGCATATTGTTGATATGTATTCTTAAATATAACTTGCTCCATCTGTATAAAGTTACTGATAAACCATGCCTAGTACTAGAAACCTAGCCAACTCCCTCAGGGTCAGTGAAATCATGGCTGTTGGAAGAGAACCTACAACAAACCAGCATAGTCCCTAATTCATTCTAAACATTTGTCCTTATAGGCACAGGTAAGTGTAGTCCTCATCCTTCACCAAGTAAATTTCTTATTGCAATAGATGGAGATCATTGCAGAAAAGCACAGCCAATCAAATTATAGAGTTCTAGAGTCCAGTGCCAATGGATACACCTAGTTCATTTTTAGTGTGGTGTACACAAATAAGTTCATATTTCTGAAACAGATGTTTTGGGGTAGTGCTAAGCATTCTAAATGTTAATTAATTGGTCCTGCTTGCTGTCTGTTACTTACATTGAATCTGATTGGTTAAATAAAATGCCGAGGCCTGAGATTGGGCAAAGACAGAGAAAGGTGGGACTTCCTGAGATTAGAGCAGGAAGCCTGAGCTTTAGACAGAGGATTAATTCATTCCAGCCAGGAGCAGCAGGAAGGAGGATACACACCATGGGTTAGAAAAAAGAACCTCATTCCACATGGCCAGTGACATCAGCATATCGTGGAGAATGGCAGTCCAAGGGGACGTATGTATATATGGGGTCATATTTTGGTAATAGAATTAAGAGCTAGCTTAGATGGGCTAGGATTGCTCAATTCAGGCCAAGGCTTGGTAAAATCCATGTGGTCTCTGTGTACTCATTTATAATGGATGGTTAAGTATTAGCCACCAAACCAATTAACAATAACATAAATACTGGGTAAACAACTTATTAGCCATATATATTTTTTACACAGATGGTTCCTAATTCTTTCATCAACAGCTATATGGATCCTCACTCAAGCCCATGTGTGTGTAATAGATTGGTGAACAACTCCTGCATTAACTTTGTACATAAAATGAAAAATAAATGAAAGGGAGAGGAGGATAAATTAAAAAAGGAAGATGAAAAGAAGGACACATATAGCTAGTTTCTATCTCATAAATGACAATGTGGTAGAACCTGATAGTGTGGTGCACACCTTTAAGAAGAAGGATCAGAAGTTCAGGGTCATCTTCTGCTACATAGACAGTTCTAAGCCAGACTAGGCTATTTGAGATCTTCTTTCAAAAAAATCCAATCAATCAATCAAACAAACAATAGAAATATCAATAGATAAATGAACAAATAAATAGATTGATGGCAACTCGTGTGAAAAAGAGTGATAGAACTGGCTTATATTCAAAATGACCTTTACATCATTCACAAAATGGACTAACCATTTTGTTTTTCCCGAATGTATATCCTTAACCTGATTAAAATAACATTTTCTAGTAACACTTATTCCTCAAAAAAGATGTCATTAGAAGCAAATAAAACTGAAAATATTTCATTCATTGATATTCTTAGGTAAGGGGACCGGTTAAATAGTGTAATCTATTGTTTTACATCCTTAATAGGAATTTTAAAATTAGAAACAACTAATGTTATTTCCATATTCAAATCACTTTCTAGTAAGTGGCTATAAATTAACCTGAAGAGTAGTAAAATGATGGATAGGGTGCTTAGCAAAATTTATTATCATTTCATTTGAAATGATTAATTTTCAACGCAGAAAATTTAATCAAAGAGTTATGGAAAGTTAGAAATTGAAGGACTCATAGATTAGCAAATGCTCTCCTTCTAGCACTGCACTGTATACTTTCCAAACCATATCACAAAGACAAATATCTACTCCAAATTAATGTTGATGATATCTGAGAATCAGCTAGGATAACACAACAATTTATATCTTAAATAAGAAAGGTGATTGTTCACTACATCCAAACTAAATTCTCTTCTCTGCTTAGTGAACCAGTGGCTACCTTTGTTTCTTTATTTTGCAAATGATAAAATAATTTAGTAGGTCAAAGATCTCTGTCAATTATAAAAAAGTAAACAAATAGCATAGATTCTTATTCTTATCTGAATCATCATTTTCTCCTCCTCATAGGTCTTGATTATTATTATTTTTGTACTGTTTGTTTATTTTTCTGGGAAATTTCCCAACAACTTTTATATTATTCTTCAGTTCCATGATCCTGAATTAAATGCTAGCATTTATGGATTAGCTGTGTGAGGACTCTTTTTATTACCTATTATTCTTTAACAAATTAGTGGCTTGGAATGCAGCTGTGAGGAAATAGTTGCAGTCCTGCTACAATCAAGTTTAGACTAAATGAGCTGTGAATGGAGATAGTTAATATGGAAGTGAACAAATTCACATGATCATTTAAGAGAACTAATGCTGTAAAAAACGCATTAAAATGAGAAGTTGAATGGTTCAGATGATTGGTGTATCAGGGTATATCAACAAGGCAGTCACATGTAACATGGGACTTAAAGAATGAGGAGCATTTAGCCACCTGAAGTTCTGAAAAAAATACTGTTACAAAGAAACCACCAGGGGTGCAAGGCTTCAAATCAAACTGCTATGGCTGGGGAGAAGAAAAATACCTAAAGTCATATCATTGAGATATAAATTCTGGACAGTTCTAAGCATGGAATGGTATGCAAAGACAAGCAAACAAGCATTCACTCATGTTTTGATGGAGTTGTTTCCGAATCCTATAAATACATCCAATAGAACATTACCAGGAGCCTGAATATTTCCCTGCCAAATGATCTGCAAATTGAACTTGACTTTGAAAACTAATGTAGATTTAACTCTATCATTGTCAAGACAAAATGGAGATAATATTTAAATGAAATAATTGGGGGAAGAAGATTGTAATACTTTGCCTCTAAGTTGATATATTAGTATTCATTTAAAGCCAAGATATGTTAACTTTGAAAGATTTTAAATAGACAAACAAAAACAATAAATTATCAGTTTTCTAAACTCCCTTGATATGTGATAGTTTTAACTTCCATATCAGAAAAAGGAGAATTGTGAAGTATTACTTGCAAAGACTGTCATGAGCTAATTAATATGCTATTCACATCTCTAAAAATTAGGCCTACAGCCTAATAGTGATAAAAATACTAAGAATGTGGCATACATGTCTTGCAATGGAAATTGAAGTTTTTCACTACAGGGTTACTTTTGGGACAGGCAACTCCCATATGTGGCACTTTGGTGCTGTAATAAATGTCAGAGGAAGAACGGTCACTATTATATGTTGAAGCACGCAGACTTTCTATTATTATATCTTGAGGCACACACACTATTATTTTATCTTATAACACATACTTTCTATTATTATATCTTGAAGCACACACACTTTCTATTATTATATCTTGAGGCACATGCACTTTCTATTATTATATCATGAAGCACACACTGTCTAGTATTATATAATGAGGCACACATACTTTCTGTTATGACATCTTGAGGCACACACACTTTCTATTATTATATCTTGAGGCACACACACTTTCTAGTATTATATCTTGAAGCACACACACTTCCTAGTATTATATCTTGAAGACCACACACTTTCTATTACATCTTGAAACACACACTTTCTAGAATTATATCTTGAAGCACACACACTTTCTATTATTATGTCTTGAGGCACACATTCTTTCTATTATTATATCTTGAGGCACACACATTCTTTCTATTATTATATCTTGAGGCACACACACTTTATAGTATCATATCTTAAAGCACACACACTTTCTAGTATTATATCTTAAGGCACACATATTTTCTATTTTATATCTTGAAGCACACACACTTTCTAGTATTATATTTTGAAGCACACACACTTTCTAGTATTAAAAGTTGAAGCACACACAATATTATTATATCTTGGGACACACACTTTCTAGCATTATATCTTGAGGCACACACACTTCCTAGTCTTGTATCTTGAACACACCTACTTTCTTTTGTTATATCTTGAAGCACACATACTTTCTAGTATTATATCTTGAGGCACACACACATTCTATTATTATATCATGAAGCACACATACTTTCTACTATTATTATTATTTTTAATACTTTATTTTTTATTTCTTCAAGTTACATCTCAGTCACAATCCCTTCCCTGTTCCCCGTTCCTGTCCCACCCTTCCACCCTCTTCCCCCCCCACAGCTTCCCCTTTCAGTCCAACGAATGGTTCCTTCTCTTACAACAGTAAATACTATACAAAACAACAGATATAAATATGCCACATTTATGAGAGTTAAATATCCCAGTATACCTTCCCAATGTCTAGTTCATACATATTTGGCCCCTGACTTTAACATTCTACCATCTAACCATCTCCATGAGTTTAAAGGTCTATAACTGACTCAGCTTTCATACTAACTTGCATCACTATTAAAAACATCTTCTTAGATCTAGAACACCCTCTTGATTCCTAAACAACTCAAAATTTAACTATGAGACTCTAGCTGTCTATTCTTCAACCACCTCAGAGACCTGAGAGGGATAAATATATCTGATTATATAGGAAGTTCAGGGCCACTTTCTACTATTATATAATGAGGCACACATACTTTCTGTTATGATATCTTGAGACACCCACACTTTATAGTATTATATCTTCAAGCACAAACATGTTCTATTATTATATCTTGAGGCACACACACTTTCTACTATTATATCTTGAGGCACACACACTTTGTAGTTTTATATCTTGAGGCACACACACTTTCTATTATTATATCTTGAAACACACACTTTCTATGATATCTTTGAATAAACACCTTCTCGTATTATATCTTGAAGCACACACACTTTCTTTTATTATATATTGAGGCACACACACTGTCTAGAATTATATCTTGAAGCACAGACACTTTCTATTATTATATCTTGAGGCACACATTCTTTCTATTATTATATCTTAAGGCACACATGCTTTCTATTTTGTATCTTGAAGCACACACATTTTCTAGTATTATATCTTGAGGCACACACACTTTCTAGTATTACAAGTTGAAGCACACACACTCTCTATTATTATATCTTGAGACACACACTTTCTATTATTGTATCTTGAGGCACACATTTTCTACTATTATGTCTTCAGACATACACTTTCTAGTATTATATCTTGAAGCACACACATTTTCCTCCTTCCATCTCTAATCTGTTATTAATGTAATCTACTCTGTTCATCATGCTATGTGCTACAATATCTGGTTCGAAGTGATTAATCTGAACCTCTTTTTTAATTTCCATCTTCTATCTAGTTTTTTGGATAGATGAAACAATTACAACTATTTCGTATTCTTGTTTGCAAAATCCTTAACCATATGCAAGTTATACGTTAGGTTTGACTTCTCATGGTAGTTTTCATATGATTTTTCTTACCAAAATAAGCTCAAACATCCTTTAACAATATGCTTAAAGGCTTGCCTTTTGTATCAATTGTACCTTCATAACTTTTCCTTTTCACAATTCTCTATCAAGTTCCCTAATTTAAAAAAAAAACTTCTTATAGCTATTTATGATCTAGGATCCACAATCTCCTAGTTTTAGGTTGTTTTCAATTTGTTTGTATAATTTTTATTCTGCTTTTGAAATTTGGTGCTATATATGGTAAATTGCAGTAATCAAACCACCACTGGCCTAAAGGAAATGAATACACACATAAAAGCCCCAAAACTCCACAAAGCCAAAAGTATGTGAGCCCAGATTTCAAGAAAGCTGAAATTTCTAGATATTTACTAATATAGTACCTGTAGCAAACTCATTTTGTGCTGGGACAATAAGATGAATAGAAGACCCTGTACATGGGGTTGTACATAAATAAGAAATGGATATACTGTTCCTCATGCAGGAGTATATGGAATCTTGTCAGTTACTCACACAAGTAAACTCTAATATCTCAATTGTGAAATAGGCTCCAAGGATTGTAAGATCCAACAGGGACAGCAATGAAATACCAAGAAAAGTACCTAGCTCCTATTAGAATATAAGGAGAACACTGCTATCCCTGAGGCTCACACATTTCTCATTAAAGAAACATCCTCCCCATGAATGCCCATTAGTCTTGGGTCACAGTTGCCTGCATGACCAACTTATGGCATGTGAATATTTGCCTCAGTTCACTACCAACACACTCCTAAACACAGTATAAATCTCAAATTTAGTAGGGAGCTTACAGAGATGAGCATGACCTTCAGATTTGAAGTTAGACTAGAATTCCCAATGCAGAGTCTACCCATAGTGACATGCTAAAAACAATGATTTCTTACTGGAAAACAAAAACCAAGGAAACATGAGTGGACTCATGGAAAACGCAGTGGGATGGAACATAGTAGTTAAACAAGAAATGGTGCACAAGAGAAAATGTCAAGAAATGCTCATAAGCATATCTCCACAGATAAATGCAGCCACTTTAAGGAGAGAGAGAGAAACAGACAGAGAGAGAGAGAGAAAATAAGGAAGAGTGGAAGAACACAGAATGTACTCCTGACTTGCTTGTGTATGAGCAATGTAGAGAGGAACACCTCTGTTTGCCATCTCACCCTCATAAACTGATGTAAGAAGTGACAATGGGTGGGTGGCATGACAGTATGAAAGACCCTAGAATTCTAAAGAAATGCCTTTTTTTCTCTAACCAGACCTCCAAGCTGGACTTTCCCCTACATGGGCACCAGAATGGTGCTCTGTGCCTTTTAAGCCCTTCCTCCCAGGGCTAGACTAGATGGGGGCTGGGGGCATGGCTTCCTGACCAAACAATGCATGGGTGTGGCTTCCTGACCAAGCAATGCATGGGAGTGGCTACTCTATATCCAGCAAGAGGCTTATTCAGTGGGAGGTATGGAGGCCTTGGCTAAATACCTGGGAGTCACCAAAATGGGGTTGATAGCTACAAAGATTCAAGAATATAACATGAACAAGTCCAAAACAAGTTCCATCAACCAAGGTGACAAGAAAGATGAGAAGGATGAGAAATTAAAATATACTCTCAGGGTAAGCTGAGCCACCTCTGGTCCTTCTCAAGTTTCCCTACCCTGTATTACACACCCCAGATCTCACCCCTTCCCCTGAACTCCTGTTTCCTCCCTATCTCCTCTTTCTTTCCCCAAACTAATGCCTTCCTGTGATCTCCTTGTAGGTTACCAAGAGACCAAGGAAAATGGAGAAATTCTGTCAAGAGTATGTGAAAAAGCTGACCCCAACAAGTGTTCAGATTTCACTGGTTAAGGAGAAGAAGGGAGTACAACCGCCAAAATTAGGCCATTACTATCTGCTGATCGCAAAGCTTAACCAAAATATACAAGTGGAACTTGAAAAAAGCACCAGAGAGGAAAGTACCACCACCACCTCAAGTGATGATGACCTGAAAATCCAGTAGGAGGAATGGAGGCAAGAGACCTCAGAACCAGCTGTCACATGTCCAGAGGTCTCCACCATGACCAGTAGGCAACTGTGAACACAGTAGCATTGGAGCCTCTGGTTCTCGATGATGATGAAAATAAAATCAAACTCTAAGGAGTGAATTCCTGTGTCTGTGTGTTCTCTGATGGGAGCCAGGGGTGTGGAGAATATGGGGAGGGTGATGTCTAGGGAGGGTGAGAGACTGGGAAGAGGAGGGCAGGAGGGAAGTGGAAGACGAGGGAGAGGGATGGGAGGGGAGGTGGGAAGTGACATGGTAGGGAAGGTGGGTGGTTCTGAAGGGCACGGTAGTTGCAGAGTTGGAGGAGGATGCAAATATATGTGAAGAGGAGGAGGTGGGTCCTCTGAGATTGGAGGTCTATGGTCAACCAGATGCAGGGGATAAGGATTTAGTTGCAAAATGACAATGCACACAAACTTCTTTTATAGGAGAGACCCAGATGGTGAGAGGTATGGTATGTGGAATGACAATGACAACTCTTGCCCAAAGGGTAGATAGTGATCTCAGCTGCCAGTCAGCAGCACCCTGTGATGGAAGGAAGTAACTAACCTCAAAATCAGCAAGCCTATTCCCATTGAAATCCACCACAAGGACAAAGGATGGTGTTTCATGAGGCCACACCCACTTTGTCACTAAGAAGCTCTGAGTGCACCATTGCTTACTGAGGCTGGGGACAGTGCAAGTGGGCTGCACTTGGCAGATGTTTTCTGTAGAATTTTATGATAGGAACAGAGCAGCAAAAAAGTGGTTCTGGTTTTATTATGTCCATAATCCTCAATGTGTGCTGGTGTGACCTCTGACATGCAGCATTTTGTTTGAGAAGCCCAAGGTTTTACTGAATTTGGACATATTTTATACATCTTCAACATAGCCTTTAAAAGTGCTTGTTCTCTCTCCTCAATTAAAACTATAGAACATATTCTGATGGCCCCTTCAATTTCTTTCTTCAAGGGCTTGAAGTTCTTGTTGTACAGGTCCTTTACTTACTTGGTTAGAGTTACCCGCAGGTATTTTACATTGTTTGTGGCTATCGTGAAGGGAGTTGTTTCTCTGATTTTGTTCTCAGCCCATTTATTTGTTGTATAAAGGACTTCTGGTTATTTTGAATTAATTTTGTATCCAGCCACATTGCTGAAGGTGTTTATCAGCTGTAAGAGTTCTCTGGTGGAATTTTGGGGGTTGCTTATGTATACTATCATATCATTGGCAAATGGGGATAATTTGACTTCTTCGTTTCCAAACTGTATCCCCTTGATCTCCTTTAGAGAAATGCAACTCAAGACGACTCTAAGATTCCATCTCACACCAGACAGAATGGTTAAGATCACCAGCTCAAATGACAACACATGCTGGTGAGGGTGTGGAGAAAGGGGAACTCCTGGTGGGAGTGCAGGCTTGTGCAATCACTATGGAGGTCAGTCTGGCGATATCTTAGAAAACTTGAAATAGCTCTGCCTCAGGACCCAGCCATACCACTTCTTGGTATACATCCAATGACTCCTCACTGAATCACAAGGAAGTTTCCTCATCCAGGTTCATAGCAGCCTTATTTGTAATAGCTAGAAACTGGAAACAACCCAGATGTCCCTCAACTGAGGAATGGATAAAAAAAAAATGTGCTACATCTACACAATTGAATACTACTACTCAGCTATCAGAAACAACGAAATCATGCAATTTGCAGCCAAATGGTTGGAACTAGAGGAGCTCATCCTGAGTGAGCTAACCCAGACTCAGAAGGATGTGCATGACATCTATTCACTTATAGTCGGATTTTAGCTATATAGTAGATGATATCTATATTACAACCAATGCACCAAAGGGAACATGGACATAGACTTTTTCTTTTTCTCCCTGTCAATGAGACACTTTTCCCTAATGGTGCTGCCTTGTAGGTCCCCAGTGTATGGGGAGGCTCTTGGCCCTCATATGACTACTGAACTGAGGCAGGAGACTGTTATATAGGGACACTCCACTCCAGAGGAGTGGCATGGAAGGGTTAGGGGGTAGAGGGTGGGAGGGTGGGACTGGGTGGGGTGAAAAGAGGACATTATGATGGAGATGTAACCTGAAGCAATAAATAAATTTTAAATATATATATAGATACAGATATAAAAATACTATAGAACAAACTAAGAAAAATAACATTTCTTTTGTGTGTGTGTGTTAGAGATTTTTTTTAATAATTTATTTTTTATTTCTTCAAGTTACATCTCAATCACAATCCCCTCCCTACTCCCCCCTCCAGTCCCACCCTTCCACCCTCCTCCCCCTCA
>CAJQZJ010026649.1:13003-38388 GCA_907164525.1 Lophiomys imhausi
AATACAAAACAACAGAAATAAATAGGCCACAATTATAAGAGTTATATGGCTTAGCATACATTCCCAATGTCCAGTCCATATGTATTTGGCACCTGACTTTAACATTCTACTATCTAACCATCTCCATGAGTTTAAAGTTCTATATCTAACTCAGCTTTCATACTAACTTGCCTCATAATTTTAAAAATATCTTCTTAGATCCAGAACACCCTCTTGATTCCTAAACAACTCAAAATTTAACTATGAGACTCTAGCTATCTATTCTTCAACCACCTCAGAGACCTGAGAGGGATTAGAGAGAGATTTTTAATTGTACCTTTGACAAATGTTTCCATTTTCTTAAAATGTCTTATAATTTGGAGAAATGTATTTTCCCTTACCCAGCAGGTATCTATTGCAAACAGCTTCTTGGTTAGGGGTGAGAATGTGTTTCTATCTCCTCATTTCACTGCTGAGATTTTTCCTGGCTTAAACCTATGCAAGTCTTGTGCATGCTGTCACAGTTTCTGTAAATGCATGTCTGTATCAGTTTTGTCCTATCTAGAAGACACTATTTATTCACAGTCACCCACCATCTATAGCTCTTAAAATTTTTCTGTCTTCTCTTCATTATAGATACCTACGTCTTAAGGGGAGGTGTAAAAATATTAATTAAATTACTTACTAGTATTTATATTATTGTTAATTGGTTTGGCGGTTGTTAATTCTCATCCAGACATAATAAATGAGCACACAGAGACCACGTGGATTTTAACTAGCCTTGGCCTGAATTGTGCAATCTTGGCTCATGTAGTCTAGCTCTTAATTCTATTACCCAAATATGACCCCATATATACATATGTCACCTTGGACTGCCATTTTCCATGATATACCAATGTTCTTGGCGATGTGGAATGAGGTTCTTTTTTCTAACCCATGGTGTGTGCCTCCTTCCTGCTGCTCCTGGCTGGAATGCCTTCTTCTTCCTGCTGCTAGCTGGAATGCTTTAGTCCTCTGTCTAAAGTACAGGCTTCTTGTTCTAATCCCAGGAAGTCCCACCTTTCTCTGTCTTTGCCCAATATCAGGCCTCGGCATTTTATTTAACCAATCAGAGTCAATGTAAGTAACAGACAGCAAGCAGGACCAATTAATTAACATTTAGAATGCTTAACACTACCCCTACAGGGAGGGGTATGATAAAGAAATCCTATTTAGGATTGAATGATCCAGTGTATCCCACTTTCTGCCCACCTGTCAAGTTGTGAGGCCTCTGTGTTAATTCTCATATATTGCAAGAAGTAGTTTCTCTGATGAAAACTGAGTGATGCACTGATCTATGGCTATGGCAAAATGTCATTGAGAGTTATTCTATCGCTCTATTCCTTTAGCAGAATAATAGTATTAGGTTCTCCATTACACATGTGACCTTTCTAGTCTCATGTTCTTGGCCACTTTATCCCTGCCAAGTATGGGTTCCATATCATGGAGTTGGCCTTTAATCTAATAAAAAAAAGTACTTGGTTACAACCATAACATTTGTGCCACTATTGCACCAGTGGATCTTATAGGCAGATCACTGTTGTAGATTATAGGGTTTATAACTGGGTGGTATTAGTGATTACTTTTCTCACCCTGCAATATGTAGATTACTTTTCAACATCCTGACAATGCACATCAGTACAGGTGAAGCTTCTAGTTGGATACCAGCTTAATTTTTTCATGTTCTCAAATGGGGCATTATTGCATATATCAACCATAGGTGATCAACACAAAACAGATTCTGTATTTTTTTTAGATTTTTTTGTTTTGTTTTGATACTCTTTGTCTTATTATTTATTTTGTTTAACCTCTTTTTGAGATTAAAAAAGAGCAAAGTTGTATGGGTACAGAAGTAAGAAAGATATGGAAAGAAGGAAAAATATGATGTGAAAAAATAAAGAAAAGAAAAATAGCAATAAAAACGGCAAAGAATGCCTTAAATTTTATATTGCTAATTACTAGTAAAAGTCACATTTCTTTTATTTGTTTGGGTAAAGAAGTCCTTTTGTATTCCTAGCTTGAAGAATCACTGTTGTGCCTACATTCTCAATCTAGTGTTTTGTTTTGTGTTTGTTGTTTTTGTCGCTTTGTAGTTTGATTGTAATATGAACTGCAGTATTTGATTTTAAAACATTTAACTAACTGCACTGATTGATTTTAATAAATGGGACCTCCTGAAAATAAAGTTTTATAAGGCAAAGGACACCATCAATAGGACAAAATGGAATCCCACAGAATGGGAAAGATCCTCACCAACCCTACATCCAACAGAGGGCTAATATCCAAAATATATAAGGAACTCAATAAAGTAAACACCAAGAAACCAAATACTACGATTAAAAAACAGGGTACAGAGCTAAACCTAGAATTCACAAAAGAGGAATCTCTAATGCCTGAGAGACAGTTGAAGAAATGCTCAACATCCTTAATCATCAGAAAAATACAACTGAAGAGGACTCTGAGATTCCATCTTGCACCTCTCAGAATGGCTAAGATCAAAAACTCAAGTGACAGCTCATGCTAGAGAGGATGTGGTGAAAGGGGAACATTCTTCCATTGATGGTGGGATTGCAAACTTTTACAAGCACTTTGGAAATTAATCTGGAGTTTTCTCAGAAAATTCAGAATAGTTCTACCTCAAGACTCATCTATGCCACTCCTGGGTAAGCTCCAACATACAGCAAGGACACTTATTTGACTATGTTCATACCAGTTTTATTAATAATAACCAGAAACTGGAAACAACCTAGATGTCCCTCAAACTGAAATATAACAGAAAGTTGTTTCTCACAGTTCTAGAGGACAGTACAACTGGAAGAAACACAACTGGCATGTACAATGTCTTCTGGACCACAGAGAGTGCCTTTCACCTGTGCCCTCATGTCAGTCCTCTTTCAAAAGATCTTTAATCCCACTCTAGAGAGGCTCATCTCCTCAACCTAAACACTTTAGAATCTATCTCCTTAAATATTCAAGTCTCAACATATGACTCTTTGAAAGACACATATATTCAGGCTATTGCATACTTTTATTCAGTTCTGTTCCTTGCCTCTGCTACTCCATCTGCCCATGAAGCATTTTCTCACTTATTCATTTATCAGAGTTCTGAGCATCCCTCTCCTCCTCCAGATACTAGAGAATTTCACTCTTCTCCTACACTGCTCTCATCCTCACCAGAGGAACAGCAGATGGCATATTCTCTGACATGACTTCAAAACCATAGAGCTACACAGTCAGATGGAATGGAGAAGTCAGAATCAATACAAGTTCTATGGAGGTCTGAGAAATACCTGTCAATAACTGAACCATAAAAATTTCCATCTTTTCCAATTTTTGTGCCAATGTGTTTACTATAAGTACCCAGAGGCAATCTTCTTTAGAGAGAGCATAGTTTTTCTGTGCAAGTGACATACAAATCTGAAGGTATCAGCTATTTGTTTCCATGCTACCTGAACATTCTGTTTCTTGAGAAAGTTTTGATACACAACCAATATCAACATATGTTTCAAGGATCTCTGCTGGAATTGCCATTTCACACAGCCAAATTGCCTATGCTTCCATCATGAAAATGGCTATTTATTTTATGCAGCCATCTGGGATCTAACTAGGATGTTTTGTCATTTGTGGTCTTGTTTTCTGGCTGTTTCTTTTAAGGATAAAATTTGATGATTTCATAAGTAATTTGTTCTGTCAAAAAATATGCACATACACACACAAATTTATAAATCAATGTTCTCTAAGTGGTTCACAATGTCTCTGTGATTATAAATATTTTGTCTTTGTATCCTCTCTTCTCCCATCCCCCAATTCTACTTGGATCTGCAACATTTACACTTTGTTGAAAAACAAGTTAATAAACTCTACAGGGCCCATATGCATTTGCCTAAAGACTTTTTGTGGGGCATGACCCCCTTTCAAAAGAAACAGGCTGTTTAGAAGCTCAATCTGCTACCAAATGTGATTCTCCCCTACCTTCCTAGCAGCTCTCACAGTCTATCTTAGTACTTTCAAAAACACTATCATCTCAACCATTAGAAACTTTTCTGCATCTTTTAATGTGAGTAGTTTCTCAGGAGGAATAGTATAAATGACTGGTGGTCCAGAGTATAGTTTCACTCACTACCAGGGTAGGGGAGATGATGTGATTTGAAAACAATCAATTTATCTTTCAAAATGTCATTTCCTATATAATCAGATATATTTATCCCTCTCAGGTCTCTGAGGTGGTTGAAGAATAGATAGCTAGAGTCTCATAGTTAAATTTTGAGTTGTTTAGGAATCAAGAGGGTGTTCCGGATCTAAGAAGATGTTTTTAAAATTGTGAGGCAAGTTAGTATGAAAGCTGAGTTAGATATAGAACTTTAAACTCATGGAGATGGTTAGATAGTAGAATGTTAAAGTCAGGTGCCAAATACATATGGACTGGACATGGGAATGTATGCTAAGCCATATAACTCTCATAATTGTGACCTATTTATTTCTGTTGTTTTGTATTGTATTTGTTGTTATAAGACAAAGAACCATTTGATGGACTGAAAGGGGGAGCTGTTGGAGGGAAAAAGATATAACTTAAACATTAAAAAAAAGGGAAGAGGATGGGGGGTTGAGGGGGAAGAGGGTGGGAGGGTGGGACTGGAGGAGGGAGTAGGGAGGGGATTGTGATTGAGATGTAACTTGAAGAAACAAAAAATAAATTATAAAAAAAATGTGATCTCCATTTTCTTGGAGTATTTTACTTGGAATTATGGGCTTTATAAAATATCTCAAGTATTCTAATTTTGAAAGAAAAAACAGGGCAGTCCCACTGACAACACAAGATTCCTCATCTATTTCGCCATCTCATTTACCCAGAATGAAGCCATAAAATACAAGGTCTATTCAAAGACCAAATTGGGAAGTGTCCATGTTCCCAAAGCTCACAGACTTTATTCATAGAATTGTGCTTTGCCCATACTCCATTTAGTCTCACATTACACAGAATTATATCTAGTTTTCCAGCCCACTGCAGATTAGAATCAGCCAATTAGAATGAAGAGAGGAGCTGCCAAGGGAGAGTCAGATATGTTAACAATTGGAGACACAAAATTTAAAATTCACAAGAGTTCTGGCATGCTCAGAATAGGGCAAAAAACTCTTTACGTTTCCATACCCATGAGAGAACACTGTGTTACAACTCAGTGCAATCACTTATGTTCAGCATGATAAACTGGTGTAGTCAAGGGGATGCATTATGTATAGAGAATCTCTCTGTAGGAAGGCAGAGACTGTGTAATATATTTTAGGAAGATTTTCATCCAAAATGATTTACATTTTAAAAGGTAGTACTCAGCTGTATTGAAGGGTTCATTGAAGGCTGGATGATTGGAGTTACTTCCCAACTGGTCACCTTTCTGCTATATCTCTGCCCTACCCTCAATGCCTCATTTCCATCAAGTCATTCTCTTACTTTCAGAGCAATTTACCTAAAGCAGTTCTGATCAAATTATTTCACACTCATGAATCTCCGATAGAACTTCATAGCCTACCACAGAAACAAAATACTGAGCTTCTTCACAAAACACCTTCTACAAAATGGCTCTAATCTATATTTTAATGCTATTTTCATGCAATTAAAATACACCATTCCTTGGCTATTTAAAAAAAAAAAACTCAGGAAAAACACTGCCTGAGAGTTTCTTAGTAGTAGTATACATTATCAGAGACCTACTAAATCAGAAACTCTGGTTTGGGTTATGGTCCAGCCATTTGGTTGAACAAGTTTTTAAGTTAATCCTGATACACACTCAAGGATAAGAACCACTGAACTAACAATTATATAACTATAGTTAACCTCTTCTGCCTCTGTGATTTATCTTTGATGTTTTCTCCATCTCACTTGCCCTTGCTGTTATCTCTTTCACAAATTCTAAACGTATTTCAAACACTTGTAATGATATGTGTCTTATGAGATATTCAATATGCCACTTGATATGATATAATTTTTTCTAGAAATCCTGGAAAAACATTTACTTACAGGTAATTCATTCTACCATTCAGCTAATAGTCACTGAAGTTTATTATTTGCCAGACACAGGGCTCTGAGGATAAAGTAAACAGAAAATTATATCACAGTATTCTGTGGAGGTATGGTGGTAACACACAAAAATGTCATATCTCTTAATAAATATGCAACTTTGATAAAGTTTTCTATGAAATGCATCATGTAAATTGAGCAAAAACTATAAGAATAGCAAATCAACAGACAATGTTTTAACAATGCTAGACATTTCTTTAATTCTTTTGCAGTACTGGATATTGAATCCAATGTTTTGTGGTGATCCACTACTCTAACCAAAGTTTTGTGTCAAAGAGTCATGGAGGGGAAGTAACTGCTGCAAAGGAAAAGAAATCACTTGGTACTTGGAAAAATCACTAGAACAAAAATCTAGAAAGAGTTCAATTATGAACTAGACCACTTAAAAAATAAAATAGAAAAAACCCACATATTCATCTCTAAGGATACACACAACAAAATAGCATTTGAAAAAATCCAACCAAAAATCTTACAGAAGCTATTTAAATGTGAACAATTCTCTTATACTAATAAAACCAATCAACAAAAAAATCCTACTATTATATGACCATCATCATCATCCTGTTGTTTGGGTTACCTTTCCTTTATTATCTTCTTTTCTTTTGTTTAAATGGAATTTCATATACCCCAGGTTGACTACAAGCTTATTACATAGATGAAAATAATATTCAGCTTCTGATACCCCTGCCTCCATTTCTCAAGTACCAACATTAGGGGTTCAGATTCTGAATTTGGAGTTGGTTTTGGCATATTTTTAAATACTTTATCATAAATACTCCTTCTTAGTGTTGAAAAATGACTAAGATCACAATTTCCAACTAATGGCCTTGTGCTCTCTCTGAGACTCATCCTCACTAGCCACAACTTGAGGAAAACAGATGTAGGTTTACAGCTGTGGCAGAGACTTCCATATGTCCAATCCATTCTCTATTCTTTTGTTTAGCCTTGGTTATGAAACACCAGGAATAGACTGCTAGGCTAGACTCACTGTAGCATATGAGTAGCTGCCCAGCTTCGAGTTATGCCCACTGTTCAAAAGACAGCAAGTTTTATGAAGGTCTCCTGATTTCTACGGTTTGTCCTAACAGCAACAATACTCTCTGTACTAGTAAATCAAGAAATTAGAGGAGTCAAGGTCATACTCAAGCTCATTAGTTCAATAATGTTGTGGTATTATGCAATGATTTCCTTCTGGACTACTTTTCATTGAAAAATGAGAAAAAGTTTCTATTATTTTTAATTATCTCATTTACACATCTTAATCAACTTCTTTACTAACAATCCTTATCATTTTGTTTCAACTGATATTCACATGATCACTAAATGCTGGGTATTTAATGTGCTTTTCCAACTTCTTTCTTACTTCTTTGTATTTTTATATTATTCATAAGCAAACTTTAAAATATCTATAAAAATAATTCCAAGTCATTACTAGAAAAATTCTTAAAGTCAGTGAGGAAGTAACTTTGGGGATTATCTAGTATCATTTCATTTCATGTATAAGAAAATGAAACCCTGACAATATAAAACACAAGCTAAAGACTGCACCATGAATCAAGGCAAAGACACATTCTAACCAGTTTTCTTACCCCTCCATTCCAGGTTCTCTCTACAACGTTTCAATGCTGAAGGAGTGCCCAGGTTTATTGCACAAAGGCACCACCCCTCCCTCGAATCTGCTAATTTCCTTTATACTATACCTGTTTTACAATAGTTTTTTTTTCTGTTGGATTCAGTTTAATGTCTTTTTAATCTTCATCATGAATCTTAGTTTTTAAACCATGAGAATGGAAAGATTTTTAAGGGAAGGAAAAAACATATGACAAGAAAGCAGAGGGGGTGAGATAGTTGGAGGAAAGAAGAAGCAAGAGAAGCCAATAGCAGGGATGAGGGAAGGCAGTACGAGAAGGGGTGATTAAAAAAATAAAATGTACATATGAACATACTATAAAGAAGCCCATTACTTTATATATGACATTTTTCCTTTTATTTATTTATTTAATTATTCACTTTACTTTTGATCCTAGCCCACTCCTTCCTCTACTCCAAGCCCTACATTTCCACCCTCTGCCCCCATTCCCTTCTCCTCTTCTTCTAACAGAAGGAACCCCCCAAGCAACCTGTTGTGGTACTTCCTGTCACATCAAAACTAACTGCATCCTCTTCCACTGAAGCCAGTCAATGCAGCCCAGCTAGAGGAATGTTATCCAACTGTAGGTAACAGAGTCAATGTCAGGGATAGCCCCTGCTCCAGTTGCTAGGAGGCCCACATAAAGATCAAGCTGCCCCTCAGCTCCATAAGTATAGGGGACCTGGGTTCAGTCCATGCATGTTCTTTGGTTGATGGTTCAATCTCTGCGAGCCCCCAGGAGCCTAGGTTAGTTGCCACTGTTGGTCTTGTTGTATAGTTCTTGTCCACTTCTGGTGCCTTTGTCCTCTCCCCAACTCTTCCACAAGATTCTCAGGTTTCCATCCAATGTTTGGCTGTGGGTCTCAGCTTCTATTTTGATCTTTTCTGGGTGGATCCTCTTAGAGGACAGTTATGCTATGCTCCTATCTTTAGCATAGCAGAATATCATCAATAGTGTCAGGGGTTGGCTTTCTCCCATAGGGTGGGTCTCAAGTTGGGCCAGTCATTGGTTGGCCATTCCCTCAATCTCTGTTCCATATTTATCCCTGGATATCTTGTAGGCAGGGTAGATTTTGGATCAAAAGATTATGGGTGGGTTGCTTTCCCCCTTCCTCCCATGGCAGTTCTGCCTGTCTTTAGGAGGTGGCTTTTTCAGTCTCCATATCCCTGACTGCTAGGTTTCTCAGCTAGAGTTACCCACATATTGTCACAAGAGCTTACCCTGTCACAGGTCTCCAATTTGTCCCAGATATCCCACCATTATCAGTTTCCCTTCTCTTTCTGAGCCCTACCACCACCCATCCCTGCTTTCCCCCCATCTGGTCCCCACCCTAGTTCCTCTCCACAGCCCCTCTCCTATTCAGTTCTCTCTCTTCATTTATTTCCAATATCTATATTTTTCCACTTGTGAGTGAGATTCAAGTATCTGCCTTGGGCCCTGGTACTTAGTTTCTTTGGATCTGTGGATTGTAATATGGCAATCCTGTACTATATGGCTAATGTCTACTTATAAGTGAGTACATACCATTTTATATCTTTCTGGGTCTGAGTTACCTACGTGGTTACATCTTAGGATGATCTTTTCTAGTTCTATCCATTTGCCTGCAGATTTCATGATTTCTTTGCTTTTAATAGCTGAGTAGTATTCCATTGTGTAAATGTATCACATTTTCTTTATCCATTCTTTGGTTGAGAGACATCTAGGTTGTTTCCAGGTTCTTGCTATAATGAATAAAGTTGTTATAAACATAGTTGAGCAAATGTCCTTGTGGTAAAATGGAGGATCTTTAGGGTGTATGCCCAGGAGTGATATACCTGGGTCTTGAGGCGTAACTTCGCAAATGTCAAAGGAAGTACCACCTTCATTTCCAAAGTGATTGTGTAAGTTCACATTCCCATCAGCAATGGAGGAGCTTCCCCTTGCTCCACACACTTATCAGCATGTGTTGTTACTAGAGTTTTTTATCTTAGCCGTTCTGATAGGTGTGAGACAGAATCTCACAGTCGTTTTGATTTGCATTTCTCTGATGACTAAGGAATTTCAGCATTTCTTTAAGTGCTTCTTAGATATTAGAGATTTCTCTGTTGGGAATTCTCAGTTTAATGCTATACCCCATTTTTAATCTCTATTTTTTAATAAATACCGTTTTTAGCAATTACATGCCCCAGGGAGGCATCATTATAACATTGCTGTCAATAACAAATAAAAATAAAAAATTAAACTGAAATAAATTGTTCTTGGCGTCATTCTATTACAGACCAAGATAGGTTTCGATAAATCACAAAATAGCAGCCCACTTTCATTAAATCATATTCCACAGGGGTTTGAATGCAATTAGTCCTATCTTTATATCTGAATCACATCTCGGATATTTTGAGAAGAGTTTTATTTTTTCTAGCAACCATGTGAACCACAGCTCCATAATCTTCAAAGACACACTGAAATAAAATAATAAGAGAACTTATAAATATATTACATTTCAAATCCTTCCCCTTCCTTATGCTTTTATTTATTAATTTTCAACAATTGTGTTTAATCTGTTTGCTTAGAATAAAAGAGACCTTACATACTGGAGAGCAGAGAGAAGAGAGTAACTACTTGGTGAGCTACAGCCTCCTTAATTTCTTCTCATTTCAGTGTCCTTCTTAGTGATTCACTTTAATGATCAGGCTTATTGTACTCTATCAGTAAAATTGTAACAAATGAGATTTATATGTATTTAGTTAACAGGTATAAAATTTTACCTTTAAATATTAAAAGATTAATATTGGGGAGAAGTCTCAGTGGGTTTGCTGTGCAATCATAAGGACATGAGTTTGGATTTTCAGCATCCATATAAAAGCTAAGTAAACTGAAGACCACTTAATAGTCTCAGTTTTGGAAAATAGGAAGGCCAATATAGGTGGGTGGGTATCTGGGGCTTGCTTCACTTATTAAGAGAAGAACATTTTGATGAAAATTCAACCCAAACATAGGTCTTCCAAGCTTAAATCTTAGGTCTTGACTTTATTTTCAAACTAGCAAAATATCTGAGACATACTGACTTTTTATACAGAACTCCAATTCATGAATCTGAAGTTATTGAATTCCTATAAATTTGTGGTGCTCTTCATAAGCTCATTGATGAATGAAATGAAACCATGCCCTCTGACACCTTGATTTTTGAAATATCTGACTCTATCTCTTCCAAAATCATGGAATAACAACTTACCAGCATATGAATTTCATACCTTATTTTGCACCCATGCCTCTACTCAATGCACCATATTGCCATTCACCCAAATATTGTACTGTTAATTCATTTATTCATCAGTTTTGATCAGTTACAATGCTTTGTGAAAAAGACAGAAGAACTTGCAAATTCACCATTCTGAAAATTATCCAAATAAACCTGTTGTCTGTTAGTGGAACACATTACCCTAACTGGGCTGCCATATCTGGTCCCACTACAAGAGGAAAGTCTTAGCAATCATGTGACTGGTGAAACCAGTGGGGTTGATAAGTGAGGGCTCCACTCATCTGAGGAGAAGGAGAGGACACAGATGGGGAAGAAGGAGGGAGGGTGGGACCTGGAGGGGAGAAGGCAGATAACTTTGATCGAGATGTAACTTGAAAAAAATTAACTAATAAAAAAATGTAGAATCAAAGAAAATTATCCAAATAAGCCGTAGGAAATATTTTAAAATACCATATTGTTTTCTTCTGTCTCACTCTACAGCATAGCACCATGCATATATTTAGCTTCTGTTCACACAAGTGATACAATGTTTGCCAATGATCACTTCCATATTTATAAAGGACCCATACATAGATCATATTTATATATTATGGTTTACCATAATGTAAATGTATCATTCTGCATAATTTTTGTGGTCACCATGATTCTTTTGTTATGAAATCATTTTTATAATTTATTATAAGATCTTAACCAAACAAGCCATGGAGGAGATTAGAGAGAAATGGGCTTCTCATTTCACTACCAGCAGGTACTTGATGCAACCAAACTTCTCTGTATGCAAATAGACTTCACATTACTTAATGTCTCAATTAGGGTTTCTATTGCTGTGAAGAGACACCATGAATGCAGCAACTCTTATAAAGAATAACATTTAATTGGAGCTGCTTACATTTCAGAGATTTACTCCATTATCATCCTGGTGGAAAACATGGTAGCATGCAGGCAGACACGGTTTTGGAGAAATTTCTGAGAGTTCTACATTCAGATCCCCAGGCAGCAGAAAGATAGTGACACTGGGCCTAGCTTGAGCATTCGAAACCTCAAAGCCTACACCCAGTGACAATCTTCCTTCAGAAAGTCTACACCTACTCCAGCAACGTCACATTTCCTGATAGTACCACTCCTTATGTGCCTATGTGGGTCATTTTTTTTCATTTCAGACTACATTTCACTCCCTGTCCCCCATAGGCATCTAGCTATATCATAATGCAAAATGTATTCAGTCCAAATTCCAAAGCACCCATCTATATTCGATCATAGTTTCCACACTTTTTAAAAGTACAATTTTTAAAAATATTTTTATTTCTTCAAGTTACATCTCAATCACAATCCCCTCCCTACTCCACCCTCCAGTCCCACCCTCTCACCCTCTTCCCCCTCATGCCTGCCATGTAATTCCTTTTTAAAGTTTAAGGTATATCTTTTCCCCTAACAAGTCCCCTTTCAGTCAAACAAATGGCTTTTTCTCTCATAACAACAAATACAATACAAAACAACCAAAATAACTAGACCATAATTATGAAAACTATAAGGCTTAGCATATATTCTTAATGTACAGTCCATATATATTTGGAAACTGACTTTAATATTCTACTATGCATCCATCTCCATGAGTTTAAATTTCTATATCCAACTCACTAGGCTTCCATCCTAACATGCATCAACATCTTAAAAACATCTTCTTAGATCCAGAGCATCCTCTTAATTCCTAAACAACTCAAAATTTTACTATGAGTCTATAGCTATCTAGTCTTCAACCACATCAGAAACCTGAGATGAATAAATATATCTGATTATACAGGAAGTGCAGGGACAGCAGCTTCCAAAACTAAGAAATGACAGACAACTGGCTGCCTGGACAGTTCCCAATTTCTCTCTATAACATTGTAGCATCTATCTTCAGCCATTTCGCCCCATTTCTCTGACAGACATTAATTGTAAAGCAGGAATTATGAAGGGCATGCCTACCCTGTCTTGGCAGAGCTAAGCTGTCGACTTATTTGCTTCCAATTTTTGTCCTTTTTGAGAGCATGCTGTCTACATTTGAAGCAAGGGATTTCTCTTGCCAAGTGACAGGCTTGCCACTAATACAACCATCTCCAATTGGAGATTCTTTGATGATCATCATCTACTTGGAGTAGAATAGGGGATGCTGTACAAATTTAAAGTCTCTTCTGAGATTCATGGAAGCTTCTTAACTATAATGTCTGTACAAATCAAAATGAAAAATAAATCACATAACTTCAACATACAATTGCACAAGATATACATTAACATTACAAAAGGGAGGGAAAGGATCATATGGAGGAAATACAGGATCAAAGCAAGACAGAAAACTAGCTGGACAAATACCAAACTCTGCAAATCCATGTCTGATGTCAAAGTGATCTTCAGATACCCAACTCCTTTCATTTTTGTTGACTGTAACACATTTCTCTCTTGAGCTGGTACTACTCCCTGTTAGAAGTTTTCCTCAACAGGTATCCCATGGCTCTGGCATCTCCAATATTTTGGGGTCTCCAAGGTAATCCAAGGTTCTCATTCACAGGGTCACACAATGGCTTCTCTTGTTCTCTTTGGGACAGCACTGTCACATGCCAGGTATCTGTGGCTATCATTAGCCATGGATTTGTGGGAGATTCCATAAGTCCTTTCTTCTATCCTTGACTCAAAAGTCAGAACCACATGGCTGAAGCTACCAAGTTCTGCTGCTTGCTGAGGTTGGAACATGGCCTCCGTATTTCATTTACATCTTCACCAGCTTTCTGCTGTCAATGGCTTCCTTCAATGCCTGAGCTTCCCTGTCCTGAGACTACCTATGTAAGTCTGTTGGCCTCAAACTCAGAGATCCACCAGCCTCTGTCTTCTGAGAGCTGGTATTAAAGGTGTACCCCACACCTGGCCTCAAGCTTTCTTCAATTCATTTTCATTTTTCTTTAATTATTTTTCACAAGTTGGAAGCTTAGCTGAGTGGGGACTCGCCCAGAGGTTACCACTCCCTTTATTCCACTTAGCATCAGACTTTTATTTCAACTGTTCACACTTTCTCGTGTAAACTTCCTTTTTTTCCTCCAACTACACATGTCATATTTTTCCTTTCTCAGCTTTCTCCTTTTCATTATAGATCTGCATAATACTGGACACTAATAGCCACACAACACAGTCAATGCTAGGCTGTTTGGAAACCTCCTATTCAAAAGTTATTAATCCATAACTCTTCAATTTAGTCTCACAGAGAGTTTTTTAGACAAGAGCAGAGAGAAGCAGCATTCTTCACCAAAATACCACAAGAATGATCTCTAAACCACACCTTAATATTCTTATTTGAAACATATTGAGCTTGACCCTCACAATTCAAATCACCCTTAGCATCACTGTCTTCCATCCTCCTACTAGTATGGACCAATAGGCCCTGCTCAAAGTGTCTAATTGTTTTTCTAGTCCAAAGTTACAAAGTTTCCAAATTCCTCCAAGGGGAAAAAATGGTCAGGGCTATCATAGCAATACCACAATCTCTGGAACCAACTTCTGTCTTAGTTATGATTTCTATTGTTGTGACAAGACACCATGACCATGGCATATGTTATAAAGGAAAATGTTTAATTAGGACTAGCTTATAGTTTAGAAGTTTATCTCACTACTGTCATGACAGGACTCATGCCAGCATGCAGGCAGACATGATTCTGTAGATGTGTCGAAGAGTCTTAGAACATGATCCTCAGCAGAAGAAAGAGTGGCTCTGAGCTTGACTTGAGCATTTGAAATCTCAAAGCCCACCTCCAGTGACAAACTTCTTCAAACAAGGACACACCTAACAAGGCAAAACCTCTACCCAGTGTCCCTTCCTATGAGCCTATGGAGGTCATTTTCATTCAACAAAACAATGAGAAAATACTGATTTTATTGACTTTTTGTCTTATTTAAATGTAATACTTTATAAGTTGAATTTCTTTCTGTGACTGAGTTACTTTACACAGTGTAATTCTACTAACTTAACCAGATTTATCTATTTACCTGAATATTCCATGAATTCATCTTTACAGATAATAAAATTTCATTATATAGATACATACATTGCAATTATATATCTATATGCCTTTCTTTTTTTACAACTTTATTTTTTGTTTGTTTATTTATTACTTAAAGATATATCTCATTCACAGTGCCCTCCATCCACCCCTCCCACGTCCACTCTACCACCCTATCCTCTCTCTCCCACCCATCCCACTCCTCCAATATGGAGTGTCCCTATGCTGAAAGAGATCTCCCTGATGCTGAAAGAAGCTGGTGAGCAAAGAAAATCCTCAGCAAGACAGCAAAATGCCAAGGACTAAACCCTGTGGCTCAACTTTTGCCTAGAGGGGTTTGACCTGTCTGAACAGTGGCCTGAACAGAACTGTGGCTGGCTTTAAGGACTCTGAGGCAGTGCAGCTGAGTTCCTGTTGTGAAAGAAGTAATTTGGCTTACAGACGGCTGGGGTCTCCCAGAGAGAAGAAAGCATTAAGCCGTATTTAAGGTAAGACTTTGATAGCCAACTTACCCTTATGAATCTACATCTGAGACATTCCAATGTTGAACCCGCAAGGAGGCTCCCCGAAACCTGATGTCCAGAGACCACCAAAGTCCCAGATTCATTGCAATACACAAGAGGTTTATTTAGGCTGATGCGCTGGGGTTCTACTACCTCCGTAGAGGAGTGAACGCTGTAAAACGTTTTTCAGGCCTTTTATGTACACAAGGGGCTACAAAAATAGGTGAGGGCACTAAGGAGTAGCTTTTTTTAGCCTTCCAGGCAACAGCTGCAGGTGGGGATTAAGGAATAAAGAGTATGTTAAGTTAGGTGGTGATGCAAGTGGGGAGTGAAAATGAGGGATCAGAGGGGAGTGAAAATAGAACAGCCAGCTTTGTAAGCTTTGATATTTTCAAGGACTGAGTTCTGTGGAATGTCTCCTGAAGAAGTGAGGTCAGGGTCTCATGAAGGAGGAGAAGACCATGTATTCATTAATTTTTACCGTCTTACATTCCTCTCTTCTTCAAGTGAGTGATATCAATCTTGAAATAAGGGGCCTGATTCTTTGAGTGGGATCTCTGCATATTGTTGTCTTAGCTCTAGGAGCCAGAACCTCTTGGTTAAGGACTGAGTTAGGCCCAATGACCGTGGGCAGTGGGGATTCAATTTTTAGTCTTATAGTGAAAATCACTCCATTATCATGTCCAGCAACATATAATCTTAGGCCCCATGTTATTCCCCTTATCCATTGGGTTGTAAGTTTTTTCCTGCCTCTGTAAACCAGAAGATGAGGGGTTACAATTAAAATTAAGACATGGGCCTGTTCCTTTCCAATCTCCTTGCTAAGGATCTATCTGGACGGAGACCCCATATTGGACAAAGGTAGTACCACTGAGAGGCCTATTACAGGTGTGTTGACTTAGCCCTGGTTGTTTATATTCATAACCTGTATTAAGTCACTCTTTGGGTTAAGCCAGTAAGTATCTCCTGTTGTCTCACAACCCCAGGCACCACAATAGAAGGTTTCAATATCCCCACATGTGAGGTTTTTTTCTCTAGACTTATTTCTAGGGCATACATAAATTTGGATTTTTCGTAGTTCATTGCATAGCTGGAGGTGTTTGCAACTGAATCCTTTACCTCTCAGCTGGCTTCCAGAACATGGCTTGTGCAAGCAGGTTGGCTTTCCATCACATTCAGGCAGCCCTTTTTTTGTTGGGTCCTTTTCCCCTGTTGGATAATAGTAAGGGATATCCCAGTAGTCTAGCCCTGCAGCCAGTTGGCCCAAATCAGTATGCAATTCTGGCCACCATGTCCGAGGGCAGCTAGGGTGGAATTAGATCAAACTACATCTCCTGTTTGGGACAAGACCAGCCAAGTGAGGCGTTTGGGCACACGGGGGCTGGGGAAACTCACAGTCAGCTGCGTAAGCAAAAGGGGAGTTAAGAGTCCAAGGATCGTTGGAGCTTGAGCTTGAGAGGGTTGGAAGTGTGGTGAACTCGCCATTCTGCTGAGGCTTTAGGTGTTGTTTTCACATGGGAGGCATGGATCTAAGCTGAGATTCAGTCAATGTTTACAGCATTTGGGTTGGTTAGCAGGATAACATATGGCCCTTTCCACCTAGGCTCCAGAATCTGTGAACAATGTCGACGAAGGTAGACAAAGTCCCCAGTCTGGAATGGGTGACCGGTCTCCAGGGTGCCTGGACGATAGGTGTCAGCAAGCTGCGTCCACATCTCCTTCTGGACCAGTTGGAGTCCCTATAATCTGGCATATAAATCATTGTTTCAACAACAGCTAGGGTCAATTTTTCTCTCAAGGGTGGACAAGGGAGGGGGAGTGACATACAAAATCTCAAAGGGAGTAAGATGGAAACGAGAGGGGGTGTTCTTTACACAGAACAAGGCCAAAGGAGAAGCACAGTCCAGTCTGTACTGTCAGTTTCCAAACACAATTTAGTGATGGTCTCGTTTAGAATTCTATTCATTTTTTCTACCTGTCCTGAGCTTTGGGGTCTATATGCACAATGTAACTTCCAATATGTCCCCAAATACCTGGCCACTTCCTGACTTAGATGGGCAGTAGCAAAAGCATATCTACTATCTGTGTAGATATTTATCTTTGTCTGTTTTGTCATTTCAAGAGCTTTTGTGAGGGCAATCAGTTCAGCTCGCTGTGCTGAAGTCCCTTGGGGAAGGGCCGTGGCCCAAATGACCCGTTTTACATCTACCACTGCTGCCCCTGTCGGTGCTTACCTTCTTCAAGAAAGTTGCTCCCATCCATGTACCAAGTGGCTTCAGCGTTGAGGAGGGGCTGGTCAGTGAGATCTGTGCGAGTACCATGAGCCTCTGCAAGCACTTGTCGGCAATCATGAATCATAGCTGATCCTTCCAAGTCAGGGTCGGGGAGCAGGGTGGCTGGGTTAAGCCCTGTGGCAGGCTTAAACTTGATGCAGTCTGAATTCAGGAGAAGTGACTGATAGTGAGTCATCCTGGCATTTGTCAGCCACCTCTCAGGGGGGCTGGTGCATTACACTTTGTAGGGCATGGGGGGCCATAATTGTAAGGTTTTGTCCCAAAGTCGACTTCTCAGCATCTCTAACTAAAGCCGCCACAGCAGCAACTATCTGTAGGCAGCTAGGCTGTCCTGCTGCCACAGAGTCTAATTTTTTTGACAGATATGCCACAGGCCAATTCCATGGACCCAATCTCTGAGTCAGGACTCCTTTTGCTATCCCCTTATTTTCAACTACATACAGATGGAATGGCTCAGTCACATTAGGCAGTACTAAGGCTGGAGCTGATAGCAGGGCCTGTTTAATTTTGTCGAAGGCCTCCTGCTCATTCTTGCCCCAAAAGATAGTTGCACTGACAGGTCATGTGCCCTATTTTTAACTTCAGTCCAGTGGCTCAGAGTCAAAGACAGAGGAGTCATCAGCACCTGTCCCATCGTCAGATTGTCAGGGAAAAGGGAAATAGTTAGAAATTACAAACAGGAGACAGAACTACACCTGACACAAACAAAGGGACACCAGCTGAAAAATCACCTTTGGAAAGGGATGGGAGCTGCAGGTGGGGATTAAGGAACAAAGAGTATGTTAAGTTAGGTGGTGACACAAGTGGGGAGTGAAAATGAGGGATCAGAGGGGACTGAAAACAAACCAGCCAGCTATGCAAGCTTTGATATTTTCAAGGACTGAGTTCAGTGAAATGTCTCCTGAAGAAGTGAGATCAGGGTCTCATGAAGGAGGAGAAGGCCATGTATTCATTAATTTTTACAGTCTTTTTTTTTTAATACTTTATTTTTTTTCTTCAAGTTACATCTCAGTCACAAACCCTTCCCTATTCCCCCTTCCTATCCTGCCCTTCCACCCTCTTCCCCCCAGCAGTTTCCCCTTTCAGTCCAACAGATGGTTCCTTCTCTTATAACAGTGAATATTATACAAAACAACAGATATAAATATGCCACATTTATGAGAGTTAAATGGCCCAATATACCTTCCCAATGTCCAGTTTATACATATTTGGCCCCTGACTTTAACATTCTACTATCTAACCATCTCCATGAGTTTAAAGGTCTATATCTGACTCAACATTCATACTAACTTGCAACACACTTTTAAGAGTATCTTCTTAGATCTATAACACCCTCTTGATTCCTAAACAACTAAAAATTTAGCTATGAGACTCTAGCTGTCTATTCTTCAACCACCTCAGAGACCTGAGAGGGATAAATATATCTGCTTATATAGGAAGTGCAGGGCCTGCAGCTTCCAAAACTAAGAAATGACATACCAGTGACTGCCTGGACAGTTCCCATTTTCTCTCCATACATTCCTGCATCAGTCTTCAGCCTTTGGGTCCTGTTTCTCTCACAGACATTTGTTGTAGAGCAGGGATTATGAAGGACATACCTACCCTGTCTTGGCACAGCTAGGCTGTCGACTTCCCTGCTACCAAGTTTTGTCCTTTTTGGACAGCAGTCTGTCTGCAGTTGGAGCAAGGGGTTTTTTCATGCCAAGAGATAGGCTTGCCGCTAATTCAACCATCTCCCACTGGAGATTCTTCGATGCTTATCTTTTACTTGGAGTAGAATAGGGGGTGCTGTCAGGAGCTGATATGTCAAAATATCAAAAAAAAAAGAAAATCTTAATTTAAGATAACATCTTTGAATGACATATTCTGCAGATCTCTTGGGGTTTTTGAAGATGCCCTATCCATCTCTTGTATTTAGATAAGCAAATGTTGCTTGTCTCTTAACAACTTGATTACTGAGTAGTTTAGAGTATATATGTGATAGACTGTCATAGTAGCTAACAAAGTGACATGTTTGCATGACTAGGAGTTTGTTTTACTTAACTATCCTAGCCAGTTTTAGATGGTTGGTGTCAAGAGGTCAGAGCTTCACATTTTATTTTTAAGTATCTCTAGGTATGATACCATTAGGAAGCGTTACCTTTAATTTTGTATCAATATACAAAGATCTACTCAATTGTGGTTAAATATACTCTTAATTATGTATCAATATACAAAGATCAATCCTATGTAGCCCAATACAATCTTAATATTATGTCCATATACAAGGGTCAATACAATTGTGGCCAACTATAATCTTAATTTTGTATCAATATACAAAGATCAATACCGATGTAAAAAAGACTGCCAAGTGCTTTAAAGGGTCCACTACAGAAACTGTGTTCCTGATGACTGAGGACCTGCCTCAGAGAGTGTATCCTTCTAAAAGGTTTAGAAAATAATTATCAATAGGTTAGTGCTTAGGGTAAAGGGGTTGTAGGAATTTGTAGGATTAATAGTTAGGAAGTTGTTGTTATTATAAGTGAATATTGTTAGTTAATAATACATGATAATAATTTTTAAAAGTTCGGTAACATTCCTCTAAAATAGCTATAGTAAATTCTCCACTGGGGGTATTCTGTAGATTTGAATGTACAGTTCTGGAAAATATACCATCCATATAAACATGTACATTGAAGCAGAAATAGGAGTCATTTTGGTGATGTTAGAGCTTGCTATATTTATGTGGACTGTTTAGGCCATGTTTCTTGACCTAAATTAAATTTAAACTCTCATTATTAAAAGCAGTACAACTGCTGCTAGGAAGGTTATATTAACAAAATTTATATCATTATGGAAGTTCAGTGATTGCATCCTTATTTTTATTAAGATTTAAATTCCTACTTCCCTTTGAATAGAGACATAGACATCAAATTTTATGATTCTTCACTAGACAACTAGAATATTTTCAGGGCAAAATCTGTTCCCTGTTGTCAAACAGATATGCTTCAAATATATGTAGATGTTTACAAACATTTAAGACTATTTATTATTGTTGATAACATTTTATTATTATTATTATTATTATTATTATTATTATTATTATAGGTGGTGGGTGGTGTGTATTTGTATAAATGCAGCATATGTCATGGTGAATATGCAGAGGTCAAAACACAGATTTGGGAGTCAGCTTTGTCCTTCCACTGTGGTTTCTATCAATTAATCTCAGTCCCTCAGGCTTGCACAGAAATAGATGATACTCCAGCAACCTTTTGAAACTTGTAGGATTATTGTTGGAAGACTTGAACGAGGTAACATTAATAACATAATGTATATCAATTGTGCATTTTATGTAAGAACATTGGTTATTTGTGACTACACATCACAACCACAAGGTTTCAATTTTTTATACATTAATTTTTTTATTAATTGATTTTTTCAAGTTACATCTTGATCAAAGTCCCCTCCCTTCTCCCCTCCTGGGCCCACACTTTCTCCCTCTTACCCACCTCCATCATTTTCTTCTCCTCAGATGAAGGGAGATCCCACATATCCACCACCTTCAGCTCATAAGTCACATGAGGGCTAAGAGCTTCCTATTGTACTGGGGTCTGATATGGCAGCTCAGCTCGTGTAAGGTGTTCCACTAATAGGGAACAGGGTCTATGACTTCCTACTGGGTGGAGTTTTTCATAGCATAGTTATGCTAGGTTCCTGATTGTTTGGGTCTGTGGGTTGTAGGATGCTTGTCTTGTGCTATATGGTTAATATCCACTTATAAGAGATTTTTTACCATGTGTATCTTTCTGGGTCTGGGTTAGCTCACTCAGGATGAGCTTTTCTAGTTCCATCTATTTGTCAGCAAATTGAATGATTTACTTGTTTCTAATAGCTGAGTAGCATCCCATTGTGTAAATGTGCCACAGTTTTGTTTTTGTTTTGTTTTGTTTTTTTTAATCCATTCTCCAGTTGAAGGACATCTGGGTTGTTTCCATTTTCTGGCTATTATTAATAAAGCTTTTATGATCATAGCTGTGCTGATATCCTTGTGGTTTGGTGGAGAATCTGTTGGATAAATGCCCAGGAGCAGTATGGCTGGGTCTTGAGGTAAACTTGTACAACCACTTTGGAAATCATTCTCGCGATATATTAGACATGTTAATTATTAAAAGCAGAAGTACTTTGAGAACAATTCTGTACCAACTACCAGACTCCAGTTTCTAGACACTCTTCATTATTATGGTCTAGCAAGACAATGACCCTGATATACTGTTTCATATTCTGTTCATAGTGGACCGTAAAAGCAAAATCATTTATCTCAGGTAAATAAGGAAAAGATTATTATTATCCTAGTTGCTCCCTTTTGTTCATATACTATATCTACAAATTAAAGCTAAGGTTTTAAAAATAAATTTTATAAATACAATATTTTTCCCACATCATAGATAATAACAAAAACATAATTGGATAATTGTGAGAAAACTTGTATATTCTCAGCAACAACTATTCTGTACTATATAATAGAACAAGATGAAAGTGTATAAAGACAAACGCATTCCCTGTTGTTAAAAATAGATGAAAAAATCCATACAGTCTCACTAAGTTACTTGAGTCAGTGGGACAACAGATGTTTTGATCCTTTTTGTTTTTAATCCTTTTTGTTCTTTTAACTTCAGTTCTTCTAGGTTTGGAGCCTTGTAAAATAACTTGAATTTTCCATTCTGATATTTACTCATTTCATTTTTTATTTATATTAATGAGGACATTCTAAAGGATACCACAAAGGTTAGTAACCAACATCTATAGGCTCTTAAGAGTAGGAAAGATCTATCCCAAGTTTTCTAAGATATCCCCAGATTGAACTCCATAGTGGTTGCATAAGCCTGCAAAACCACCACCAATGGAGGAGGGTACCCCTTTCTCCACACCCTCACCAGCATGTGCTGTCATTTGAGCTTTTGATCTTAGCCATTCTGACAGGTGTAAGATGGAATCTCAGAGTTGTCTTGAGTTGCATTTCTCTGATGATTAAGGATGCTGAGCATTTCTTCAAGTGTCCCTCAGCCTTTAGGAATTCCTCCTTTGTGAATTCTCTGTTTAGCACTTTTCCCCATTTTTTTGATTGGATTATTTGGTTTCTTGGCATTTAATTTCTTGAGTTCTTTGTAAATAATTGCTATTAGCCTTCTGTCAGATGTGTAGTTGGTTCAGATTTTTCCCAATCTGTAGGCAGCCATTTTGTTTGAATGACAGTTTCTTTTGCTTTGCAGAAGCCTTTCATTTTCATGAGGTCCCATTTATTGATTGTTGGTCTTAGGTCCTGGGCTGTTGGTGTTCTGTTCAAGAAGTTGTCACCTGTGCCAATGAGTTCAAGGGTTTTTCCTACTTTCTCTTCTAGTAGATTTAATTTGTCGGGCCTTATGTTAAGGTCTTTGATCCACTTGGGCTTAATTTTTGTACAAGACGATAAATATGGACATCCAGTTGGACCAGCACCATTTGTTGAAGATGCTGTCCTTTTTCCATTGTGCAGTTTTGGCTTCTTTGTCAAAAATTAGGTGCCCATAGGAGTGTGGGTTCATTTCTGTGTCTTGAATTCAATTCCATTGATCCACTGGTCTGTTTCTATACCAGTACCATGCTGTTATTATTATTGTAGCTCTGTAGTACAGCTTGAAATTTGAGGTGGTGATACCCCCAGATGTTTTTTTATTGTATAGGATTGATTTAGCTATTCTGGTTTTTTTGTTGTTCCATATGATATTAAGAATAGCTTTTTCCAGGTCTAAAACAATTGTGTTGGTATTTTCATAGGAATTCCATTGAATCTGTATATTGCTTTTGGTAGGATGTACATTTTTATTATGTTGATCCTTCCTATCCATGAGCATGGGAGATCTTTCCATTTTGAAAATGCAAACATTCACAAGGAGGTTTCCTCTGTGTTTTATTATGTGAAACTGGAATCCTAATTTCCATGTAGCATATAGATCTTAATCACATTTATAGTTACCATTGCTTGCTAATGTTTAAACTCCTTTGCTTTCTACTTTTACTCACCTTCTCCTTGCTCCTTCCTTCTCCTCTTAATATGTCTAATCACCCACACACACACAAAGTGTAATGGGGGCATATTTTCCCTCTGATATCATACTTATGAAATAAAATCTGTCTTTATGTCTTTAATGTCTAGCTTTATCTTTGAAAGGACTCATAGGGTAGAAATATTTTCAGTACAGAACATTTTATAACCTGTAACATAAAAAAGAATAATATTATAGCCAACCCTCTTTATCTATTCAATCCAAATCTGTGAATTGAACTACCTGTGGATTAAGTGTCCCTTTTCAAAAAATAAATTATACCTGTGATTAAAAAAAAGAGTAGGAAAGAATCCCTATGAGGGATTGGCAAGCCTGTAACTCTGAGCTACTATAAATACTGCACTATGAAGAACACTTGAGCTTAGATCAAAGATCTGTTCCCAAAAGATGGAAGGAAGAAGGGGAAGGAGGGAAGAAATAAACTTTTAGAAGGTCACAGTCTAATTTTCTCTCCATGTGTTGTATTTAAGTTGACATATTCTTGTTGAAAGATTATTCTATACTCTTTCCTTCCAAATTAGGTATCTTTAGCATTTCCCCTCTGTCTTTCACTTTCCTGAAGTGAAATGATTCATCCTGTAATAGTGTGATGACCTGAAGCAGTTACCTTAGCTTCTCAACACGCCACACATAGAAATGACTTAGAAAGCTACAACATTGTGATTATTTCATTAAACAAAAGTCCAAGGTTGTATCATTTTCTAAAACATATGAAATTTTATTTCAATGACTGTGAGATAGTTTTTAAGTTTTTAAGGAATACCCCTGATAATTACATCTAATATTAAGTAAGTAATGGCAATCCTGACAAATCTCTTCTTCATAATCATAAGCTATGACTGTGGATTCCTAACTCCTAGGAATAAAGTCACACTAGTGAAGGTGATTAATCTATAAAATGTCTATCTTAAAGTCTCCCTCTGCAACACACAAAATTTTCTTTAGTCTTGTCATACAAACACCTTTGATTGTCTTCCACAATTATTCCAATCTACAAAAGAAAATATCTTCCATTTTAGCTTTCTGAAATAAGAAAAAACCTGCTTTCAAAGGGAAAAATAATAGATCATTTGGAAATAATTATTTGGAAAGGAAGAATTCTTTACGATCTGAAGGAGTAACAATTTTTGAAGTACAATTTAAATTTCTGGTCTCAGATTTATTAGTCATTGAAATTAATTGATAAGTTGAAGTGTAGGAAATCATGTGCCAAATAAAGGGCTCAAATAACTTTTATGTCCCTAGGATAATTTACTTTTTGTTTGCAATGTTTTTTTTTTTAGATCAACTAAAGGTACTCTGTAATATATTTTTAAACATCCTTACAAATACATCCAAGAGTCCCTGGAATTGTTTGTTTTGAGGCTAAAAATTTTTCAGGTAACAGGAGTCCTGTGGGGCTGAGTTGAAACTCAAAGGACAGGAGGAAAGGGAGATTTGGCTACTTGAAATCTTCCAGTTCAGTGATTGAACTCATTAATTGAATTCAAGTTCAGACCAACTGCATTTTCTTTCTT
>CAJQZJ010026649.1:48388-127770 GCA_907164525.1 Lophiomys imhausi
CCCTTGACTTTGTAGTTGATGCCAAATGTTAATTAGACAAAATGTGCTTAAAATGAGGTGTAGAGTGTGCATATTTGGTCACACACATGCACATAATCACTCATATATACACATTCACATTTATAAGGGTTGATCAACATAACAGAAAAAAGATTCAATCAAACTCTCTCAAATCCTGTTGAAATGCCAATATATTTTCATCACAATTCTCTCAGCTCAAACAAGAAAATGTAATGACCAAAATTTTATAGTGTTGGCATTGATTTTTGTGGTGATAATGGGAATAAAAGACAGAAACTCATCCTCTAACATTGAGGCATTGGATACAATACAAAGGCATTGGAGATTAGCAATCAGAGGAAATAACAGAACCCTAGAATAGACAGGATGATTGCATTACTTTTTTAAAACTGTGGACCGTGGTTTCAGAAGTCTCAAGGTAAACAACAATGTGAATGTGCTTGGCAGACTTCTAGGAACATTAGACTTCTTTGGTCTAAATAACAGCACATTTACATTGTGGCTAAGGAGCAATATTTTCTAACAAGATGTAGTAATTTTCATCTCCTTTCCCCATTTAGTTAGTCAGCTACTCACACATCACTTGGAATATGATGGCCTTAAGATATTCCATTTTCATGAATTAAATAGAAATACATGAACTTAGAGTAAATAGTACTATTTTAGGTAGATATTGAGCTTTTACAAAATAATTACTGAATACCTGTGTTAAGGCATGACAATATTTTTAAACAATGACATTTGCAAATGTAAACGGGCTTTTAATGTTATTTAATATATTGCTGTTTTGAACTGAAATAGAATTACATCAGTTTCACCCACTCTTTAGACCCTGGCAGTCACCTTCCCTTAAGTTACTCCCTGTTTCCACTCTATCAAGTTGATCCCCTCTTTCCTTGGATTATTATTCTTACATGCGTTTATATGCTAGTATACCTGTGTAGAAATATATTCAAATTTCAAAGTGTAAAATAAAATGAGGTGGTCTGGCCTGGAAATTATATTGAAATTTTTTTCTAGCTCTAAAAGGAATGTTTTAGACTGCAAGAGTTGCTCAGTGATATAGCATTACTCTAGCATGTCAGAGATTCTGAGATCAATCCCCACCAAGAGGAGAGAGAGAGAGAGAGAGAGAGAGAGAGAGAGAAGCATTTCACAAGCTTTCTGCTGCTTAGGTTTTATAGAAATGAATCCCATTTTTCTTCAAAACCACCAACTTTTGTTCTTTTGTTTAGTTAGAAAAAGGAAAAAGAATCCACATGTCATTTAGAGATAAGACCTGTTTCTTCTTCATCTTTCCCTTTCTCTATTTTCCTCCTAACCCCCAGAATCTTCACATCGTGGTTCTAAAATCTCTAAAACACATGTAAATTGGAAAATTCATTTTTAGCTTTTTCCTTAACTTTGTTTTTGTATAAGAAATTGGATAGTATAATGCTTATACATATTGGAAAAAATTAATTTTCCCTAGAAGCCCCTCTTTTCTGCTGAATTGGAAAAATATATCACCATACTGATAGCCCTAGCAGCGGCACTTATTCCGTAAATTACAGAGAAGAATGTGATAATGTGAGATGTAATTATGATTGATTCTAGTCAGACCAAGTATGATGGAGATGTCACAGTTCCACATCACTCTTGGAAATCTGATGAAACATTTCAGCTTGAGAAGTTCTGGGTGTATTTTAAACAAGTTTTAATCCATCTGTGGCTATGGCACATGAAAAAGATAAATACTCTTTCTGTGACATACTTTATAATACATGCTGAAACTGAAATGAACATGATAGGTTGAAAATGGAGATATTTTATGTTTATACTACTATTCAATTTTGCCAGCATATTATTTAACTGCACTCAATATTCTCACATACAAATGTCTCTGAAAGCCACAGGGGGACTTCTAAGTCTTCTTTTCTCTCTATCAGATGTAGGCCAAAGTCTCATCCTGGGGAAAGGGAAAGGAAATGAAAATCAGGGACTAAGCATCCATCCATTTAGGTTTTGGCAAAGACTAAGTTTTTTCTTTCTTTCTTTTTTATCCGTGTTAATTCAAGTTAAGTCTCTATCAAATGACTCTCCCTCTTCCTCACCTTCTCACCCTCTTCTCCCTATCCCTCCTTTCCTTCTGCTCAGATGACAGGAACCCCCAAATAACATCCCCATGGACTAAGACCTTTCTCTTGCACTGGGGTCTGACATGGCCGCTCAGCTAAGACAAGGTGTTCCACTGACAGGCAACAGAATCCCTGACAGGCACCATGCTCCCCTCCAACTTGCTAAGGAATCTGTAGAAAACCAAGTTTCCTATCATCTATACATGTGTAGGGGGCCTAGGTCTAGTATATATGTGCTTTTCTGTGGGGGTGTTAGTGTTTAAATCTCTGTAAACCTTTAGGATGATCTTCATGTGGTGTTCTTGTTCCCTCTTGTTCCAAGAGGATCAAAAAACTCAACAAAACCAGATACACTAAATCTAATAGAAGAGGTTATTTTTTTTCTTTTGCTCACAACTACTTTTTTTTTCTTTTGGTTTAATCCTGATTGCTAATTCCCAGTCATTACAGACAGCTGTGACCTGCCATAAGGTGCTGGGATTTGAACCTGTGTGCTTTGGAAGAACAGCCAGTGCTCTTAACCACTGAGCTACATCTCCAGCCCCGAATAGTTTATTTTTTTTAACATAGCTCTTTAAAATGTTTGCATTTTAAAATAATTTAAGTAACTTACCAAGTAGGCAAAGATAGGAAGGAAAATTGGCTCATACTATTTCTAGTCTGTATATTTATATACTTTGCTAAATCAAATTTTATCATAGCATTTAAAAAGATTATAAACCAGACTTTGTCACCAAGGAATAAAACAAAATTAATAAATTATATAGCTGTTGTGTTTTACATTAAGTGTTTCACATAATGACAAAATAAACTAAATTCAACATATAAGGTTTGAATTGCTTAAATTTTGAAAAAAATATGATGACAGTTTGTATTATTTTAATACATGATATAATTTATATAGCCTCACATTTTCTTAAGCTAAATAAAATTTTTATGTAAAACATTGTATGTAAGTCTGTGGCTCAATCTGCTATTATTGTGTAAATCGTAGCCTCTCTACAGTTGATAGCATGGACTTTATTACATTCAACTTTAGAAGAAACATTGCAAGTGTAAGACTATTCCTGTGTTTTACCAGAGCTGGAGATGTGTTTTCTTCCACTAAGAGTTTAAAACTTGCTTTGGGAAACACTATAACGAGCAGTTACTTGGTATATGTCAGTTACTTAGCATATGTCAGAAGATATGAAATAGAAAATATGCATGGGAAACAAATTTTAAGAATCTTGTTTAGAGAAAAATTTCTTCTGAAGTTGCTTCTTAGACACAGTTTATTTGTAATTAAACAATTAATTGTGGGCAGCATTCATTGTTTAAGAATGTTTTTCTTTTGAGACATGGTCCCTCTAGATATCCCAGGCTGATTGTGAACTCTAGAGCTGCCTACATTAACCTCCAAAGTGCAGGGATTTTAGATGGATATCAACATACCTGGTTCGACGGTCTTATGATGTGTTTTCAAAAGAGGTCTACTCTAACATTTAGTAATATGTTGTTCAGAAGACATCACTTTTTGTTTTCTTTGTAATTCTTTAACTATAATGGACAGGTGCCTAACATATTTTCATATTATATCGCTAACAATTAAGCCTAGGATTGTGTAGCCTATGAAGAAAACTGAAGGGATTTATAAGAACTTGTAGTATAATTTCAGTTTCAACATTTTTTCCTGGAGCTGAGGATTGAGTTCAGCTTTCCATAGTATTCCAAGTTTGGAAAACTGTAACACTTTTAGTCAAGTAAGTAAGATGTGCCATTCATATTTAAATGTAAGTTTCAATAAAGGCTTTTACCCATGTGGTTTCTTAATGAACATATTACTTTATTAACTTTACAAATATTTACTTTATAACTTCTCAGTGTAGTGCCTCAATCTTTTCCGGTTTTGCAATATGCTCCTGACTTTTACTGATATTCTCTGTGGAATGATTATAAATGTTAAGTCAGTCATTAATGTAAATTACAACATTATAAAAAATTGCTAACCTGAAAGTCACAAGCTTTTTAGGAAGATGCTAAACCAAAGCTGTAGCCATTGGCTTATGATATTCTTAGTTCTCATGATTTTGAAGGAGAGCAAGGAGAAGTGTATGGGAAGGTTTGAAGGGTGGAAAGGAAAGGAGAACATGATATAATTACATTAGCCAAAGAAATTAAAATAAAATGGATTTTATTAGTAATCATACACATATATAAGTTACCGTGGCATGTTGAAACACCATTTTATGATTTAGCACTCATGTCTAGTAATTAGAAAAGTTGTGTTAGTCCGTGCACACAAGTAGCACTTGCAGTACAAACACTTAGAAAATGATCTTATCATTCTGAAATGATGAAAGCTTCACTAAAATTAGGGAAATTAAGCAATAAACTGAAGAGGAGAGATTAAATCTTACTAGATTTCTTTTGTATCTAACCATAGAAATGTGGATGGACTTTTCATCTTTAAGTAAACTTATTAAATGAAATGTTATAATACAAAAGGGTGGAAGAAGTAGACAAGGCTGAATTTGTATTATGTTTTATGTATTATACTCATCTTAAATCCTCATTTTTAACCAATTCTTAATCATCCTATAAATTTGAATTAAAAAAATTTTCAAGTCTCAGTGAGATATTTCTTCTCTAGTCTCATTAACACTTGCCACGTATCTCTATCATACTATGTATGCACTTGGCTGCCAACTGCCCACTTACTTGTTTTCTCCTTTACAATGTTTGCTGAATCATGCTTACTTAATCTCAAATTCTCACAGTAACCGTTATTGTAAAGTAAGCATTTATTACAAATGGCATACAACACCAGATGTCTTAGCCCATTTCTATACTCCCAATACTTAAAAAGAGGGAGGCAGGAGGATTTTCAGTTGGAGGCCAGTCTCAGCTACATAGCAAGCCAAACTGGACTACTTAATGAGTTACTGTCTGTAACAAATTAAGGAAATCAATGTTGATTGTTAAACAACTATTATTTTCTACAACATGACTTTTATTGTGCAATGGTATAAAACAAAGTGCTGATTTTAAAAATTCTCTATTAATATATTGTGAGACAAGCCATGAAATTTTCATTTCCACTATTATCAGAAGTCAGTGGTTGTCAGAAAGTTGATTGAGCATTTCTGAAAACACTGCATCTGAATGAAAGAATGCTTGATCTTTCAATCAGCTATTTTTTTGGAAGCCATGAACTTTTTCACTCAAGTGACTGAAAACAGAAAAAGATCTCTTTTTTATCACAATAATAATTCATAAAAGAAGAAAGCAGTGTACTGAAGAGAAATGGAATCATGCATAGCCGTTGAGAATCCGAGAAAAGTAATATTTTTGTCTGAAGCAGGTCGTGTTTTTCAATATAACAGTTGACTCCCTTAAACCTCTCTTAAACCAGAGGCAAATGGAGGTTGTGACACCTGGTTTGCAATTTGGAATTGAAATGGGAAGAACTATACAATTGCTTATGTTACAAATAGGTTTTAGACAGATGAACTTCTAAAAAACTATCATATAGCTGTCTTAGGTACTGTTTTATTACCACTAAACAGTCTTCCTATACAGACTTATCTTCTAGAGTAACCAGTCTAACACAATCCATTTCAACTGACATTCCATTTACCTGGCTTCCAGAATGACAATGACATAAACTGAGCTTCTTCAGCTACAATGGTATGGACAAGTATTTGTACTCTAAACTAATATGATTGTTCTACTTTATTTTGTTGAAATGGGTTTTTATACCTCCATAGTTTGACAAGGTCTCACATTGTAGTCCTGGCTCGAGAAATATTCACTATGTAAGTCCCAGCCTTGCATTTGCAGGAATCTTCCTGCCTCAAACCTCCCAAGTACTGAATTTACTACCATACCCTGGTAGAGACAGAGTCTTATTATATCATTGAGTTTGAATTCTAACTCCTATTCAAAAATAGCCAGGACTGAAGGAATTCAGTAGAAATTTCAACTTAAGTAAAATCTTATTTTTTAAATTAATATATGACCTTAATATAGGTATTTGTTTTTTTCTTTTTTTATTAATTAATTTATTTTTTTATTACTTCAGGTTACATCTCCATCATAGTGTCCTCTATCCACCCCTCCCCATCCGGCCCTCCCACCCGCTAACCCCTATCCCTTCCATCCCACTCCCCCAGAGTACAGTGTCCCTACCTAACAGTCCCCCACCCCATTTCAGCAGTCATATGAGGGCCAAGAGCCTCCTCATACACAGGAGGCATACAAGGCAGCACCAATATGGCAAAGTGTCTCACTGACAGGAAAAAAGTCTATGTTCATGTTCCCTTTGGTGCATTGGTTGTAGTATAGTTATCCTGTACTATATGGCTAAAATCCAAGTATAAGCAAATAGATGCCATGTGAATCCTTCTGGGACTGGGTTAGCTCACTCAGGATGAGCTTCTCTTGTTCCATCCATTTGGCTGCAAATTGCATGATTTCGTTATTTCTGATAGCTGAGTAGTATTCCATTGTGTAGATGAACCACAGTTTTTTAATCCATTCTTCAGTTGAGGGACATCTGGGTTGTTTCCAATTTCTAGCTATTACAAATAATGCTGCTATGATCATAGATGAGGAAACTACCTTGTGATTTGGTGAGGAATCATTTGGATGTATACCCAGAAGTGGTATGGCTGGGTCCCGAAGCAGAGCTATTCCAATTTTTCTAAGATATCACCAGACTGACCTCCATAGTGGTTGCACAAGCCTGCACTCCCACCAGCAATGGAGGAGGGCTCCCATTTCTCCACACCCTCGCCAGCATGTGCTGTCATTTGAGCTTTTGATCTTAGCCATTCTGACAGGTGTGATATGGAATCTCAGAGTCGTCTTGAGTTGCATTTCTCTGATGATTAAGGATGCTGAGCATTTCTTCAAGTGTCTCTCAGCCATTAGGAATTCCTCCTTTGTGAATTCTCTGTTTAGCTCTGTTCCCCATTTTTTGATGGGATTATTTGGTTTCATGGCATTTAATTTCTTGAGTTCTTTGTAAATTATGGATATTAACCCTCTGTCAGATGTTGGGTTGGTGAAATTTTTTTCCCAATCTGTAGGCTGCCATTTATTCGAATGACAGTGCAGACACTTTTCAGTTTCTGTGCATTTGCAACATGGTATGCATATGGAGGCCAGAGGACAAGATGCTAGAATAAGTTCCCTTTTTCCACCTTGTGAGTTCCAAGGATTAAACTCAGGTTATGAAGCTTGAAGGCAAGTGGTTTTACTCAGTGAGCCATCTAGCCAGCCTCAATAAGATTTTTTTTATTACAAATCAATCTCAGTGGTATTTACCAGTACAATTTGGCAAGCTAGGAATTTTGATTGAACAGAAAATTGGCCAGACTGTCCTACCCATGGGTGGGCAAATCCAAAGGCAAAACCATGTCCTTTAAATGGGAGAGATCATGAGATTTGTAACTCACAAACTGACTCAATACATCCAAAAGAATGTAAAATTAGGTCACGAATGAGATTTTGTTGTAATTTTAACACAACAATAATGTTGATATTAGTAAGTTAGCAGTTAGACTATAATGGCAATATGGTGAGTTAAATTTAGTTTATGACAGTATTTTTTTAAGTGAAGTTGTTTATGGCTATAACTGAGAACATGTCTTGTCATTTTTGAGATAACTCATCATTTTGAAAATTCAATATTTATAATATATATCAATTTGACAACTCTACAGACATGCTTAATTTTAAAATGTATTCAAATAATAGAAAACCAGTGCTGCGATTTTCCACACTATCTCCCCCTCAGCATCTGTTTTGTCTATCAATATATTTAAAATCTGTTTCCTGGGAGAAGAATTATTTTGGTCAACATATCTGAGCACCCACTCGAGGAAGATTGCCTTTTCCTTCATGGCACTAAAGATAGTCTGACATTTTTTGACTTTTTGGAGATGTGGACGTGAACAGTTGGTAGTGCTTCCAATTTGCAACCCAACCATCTCCTATTCTAAACATCTAGTGGAAGAAATACATATTTACACAGGGTAGTTGCTAGCACTGTGCAAGGTTTGCTGCTTTGCCTTTCATTGTTTCTCTTTCTCTCTGAAACATAACAAAAAATGTAAAACTAGAGCTATAATTTTGATAGTCTTCCATCTGTTTGACACAAAATTCCTCTAGATAATTCTTATTTCTTCAGAATCAATTCTTTTTTAATATTGATTAATTGCTTCAGGTTACATCTCCATCACAGTGTCCTCTTTCCACACCTCTCAGTCCCGCCCTCCCACCCTCTTCCCGCTATCCCTTCCATCACATTCCTCTGGAGTGGAGTGTCCCTAAATAACAGTCGCCCACCCCAGTTCAGCAGTCATATGAGGGCAAAGAGCCTCCTCATGCACTGGGGGCCTACAAGGCAGCACCACTAGGGCAAAGTGTCTCTTCTTATTTCACATTTAAATCTAACAAGAATTTTTATCTAAGTATTCAATACAATTGAGAAAAATTTGAATTTAAAACATCTTAGGAAATAAATAACTGTAAAGGATTCCTGTACTTTTTACTGAGCAAATTACAGACTAAACTATAAGCCTTTTGTGAGGGGGCAATATAATATGCAGTCTTCTTATTTAATATTTAGCAGGAACTTGATGTTAGACATTTAGAAGTAAGTTAATACAGGTTAAAGAATTAAGCCTGCAATGCTCACTTGACTCATCCTCTAACAAAAGCATTAACAATTTAATAAAGCACTAGGAATCAAATTGAGGATCATGTAATAATTTAATATGTTAAGAAAAACATACAGCCTACCACCTAAGGTAATATCAGTATTGACACAATACACTGCATGCTACTTTTGGCATGTAAACTCATTAAATTGGTACCCTCTTTATACTAGTAACTTTTGGTTAGCTGTTACAGAATACCTAACAAAATCACTTTACTGAGTAAAATTAGTTTTGGTCCATGGTCTCAGTCAATCTTTTCAGGAAGATATGATGAGTTTATGGTAGCAGGAGTGTGATGTTGCAGCTATTTACAATGCACAGACCAGCATACACAGAAATTGAGCCACAATGAGAAATGTATAACCTTCAAAGCCTGTCCCACGTGGCCTACCTTATTCAGCCATCCTCTCAAAGTTCTACAGCCTCCCAAAATAACAACATAAGCTGCCAGACAAGCATTCAAGTATAAGCCTATGGGAGACAATTTATATTCAAATTATAATGCTCTTAGATGGATATCAATATTTTTATTTTGTTATCACATTTACAGTGATTGCAATAGCTATTTTAATCTGTGTCATTATCAACATTCTTAATGCTATGGCACTAACAGTACTAACTTCATTTTGAACAATAAGAAATTAAGGATAAAAGTGGTTAAATGTCTTGAAGAATTAAACATATCAGCACAATGATAGTCATTGTCATTTAAATAAATACTGCACCACTTCTTTCTGTTTGACTCAGAAATGTTTTAATAGTTGTGAAATGCTCATCATATGAAAATCTATAGCAAATATTTTTGAGTTACAAATAAGCATTAATTCACCAGCTTTACATGCAGGAGTAAGGCAAAAGGAACACCACATACTAATGTTATTAATCAGTTGGTTGTTTTTCACAAGTTTAAAAAAAATCAATTCTTTGAAAATCCTTTTTTTATAATTTGTAATTTTTTATTTCTTCAAGTTGCATCTCAATCACAATCCCCTCCCTATTCCCCCCTCCTGTTCCACCCTTCCAACCTCTTCCCCCTCAACCCCCCATCCTCTACCCTTTTTTTTTTTAGTTTAAGGTATATCTTTTTCCCCACAACAGGTCCCCCTTTCAGTCCAACAAATGGTTCTTTCTCTTATAACAATCAATACAATACAAAACAACAGAAATAAATAGGCCACAATTATGAGAGTTATATGGCTTAGCATACATTGCCAATGTCCAGTCCATATGTATTTGGCACCTGACTTTAACATTCTACTATCTAACCATCTCCATGAGTTTAAAGTTCTATATCTAACTGAGCTTTCATACTAACTTGCATCACAATTTTAAAAACAAACTTTATTTTTCTTAGTACTGTACAAATCCTAACAGAATATGAGCTCTTCAATATTCCCTTTATTCAACACATATTTCTCGAGCCTCAGAATTTTGCTTGTCTTCATTAGGAATATAGGGTTAAATATCTGATTCCACAAAATGAGACATGGTTTGGAGTCTGTGGAACATCTTTTTTTAATTTAAAACAAATTATTTCTAAATATGTTGGAAGAAAAGAAAACTTATTTCATAGAGTTTGTTTTATCTTAAGAGCTATTTCTTGTTGGAAAAAAATATAAGGTCAATTTGTCTTATTGATAGAATTGCTCCTAGCTTAGAATTCTTGCCAATTTAGGATGAAAAATGATATGATAGAACAATATTGAGGCTTTAATTGCCTGTTTCACTAAATAAATTTCTATTCTACTTCTCAAAGAGAAGTATTACATCTTGTACAAGTTATTATCTTCATTTTCATAAAGAAAGTACTCTCTCTGGAGAAATATCAATTTTGACCTCAGACGTGGTTTTATACTTCACATATGTTTAGCATGACCATTAAAAAAGAAATCCCATCATCTCCAAAATGTGGTAAATTATAAGTTAGGCATTCCATTTCAAAATGAAGATAATTTTAATAGTCATCATATATCCTTACTTTAAAAGAACATTTTAGAAATGTCTATTTCTACCTACTGACTTTAATCTAATGACTGCTATAAAGTGATTAGTAATATATTCACCAGCATAGAAAATCCTCATATTTATTAATACTTCCAAAAGGGATAGTTGCACTTAATATTTTCTGATTAAGTAGTTTTACTTTATCATGTATTAATAATATTTAAGCAGCTGGGCATGGTGGCGCACGCCTTTAATCTCAGCACTCGGGAGGTAGAGGCAGGCAAATCTCTGTGAGTTCAAGTCCAGCCTGGTCTACAAAGTGAGTCCAGGGCAGCCAGGGATACACAGAGAGACCCTGTCTCAAAAAACAAAAACAAAAAAATAATATTTAAGCATCCAATATGATATATCATATACACATAGGTTTATTGTCAGTCATGTACTTGGGGCATCAGAATAGAGATAATTTGATGAAGATAATATCTAAAATTTGTTCTGATTTTTATTTTCACCTATTACCATATGCTGTCTGTTACATGTACTATATTTCTTGAGTGTATGGTATGTACATTAGAGCATAAAGTGACTACAAGAGGAACCAAGAAAAGAAAAGAACTGTGTGACTGTGACCCCTTGAAGACAGTTCAGTGACAGGAAAAATTATTTCTTGCCTTCAAGAATCACATAATTAGAAAGCAACCTATTTTTAGGTTATCGCCCATAAATGACAACATGATGTCCTTCAGTTATCTTTTCACTGGTAGGAACCCATACAGCAATAGCTGAAAACACAAATCCGAAGAAGAACTTTAAAAGACTATATTGAGATAATTAACTCTGTTCAGATGCCTCAACCATATGCCTCTGGTAACAAGCATAAGCATATATAAGACATCACATAAGGAGAGAGCGTATGTTTCAGTTTTCTTCTATGTTCTCTAAGGGAAAAAGGAAATCAGACAGACAAAGGGAAGTAAGGCAGAAGGAGAATGACGGAAGAGTATAGAGGGAAGCACACCTACATCAAGGATTATTTAATAGCATGATTAGTCCTAGTCCACCTGAACTGTCACAGTATGCACTACCTTTAAGCACATGCTCCACTAGTGAGCTTTGTCTAACTTTTGTTTTTGATTTCCAATTTTAAAAATGTAATTTTTTTTTATAAAGAGAAGGACTTGATATGTGGCCAAGGTTGCCCTTAACCTCCTAGGTCCAAGAAATCCCCCTTTCAAAGCCACTCCAGTTGCTAAGACCACCAACACATGCCACCAGACCTGAACAGACATAATTGAATAGACACCGAAGATTGCTCAGTTAAAAGAAGAAAACAGTGCAATAATTAGAAAATGACACTGAGTGGATAGAAGCAGATCAGATCTTCCTAAAATAGCAGCATATACTAACATTTAGGAGCCAGTATGTCTTTATGGCAGATGGCTGTCCAGTGCACTGTAGCTTGTTTTGGCCTATACCCATCAGATATCATTTGCAATGCTTTGAAATTATGTTGGGGAAAAATGTCTACTCCACGCAGTTATGAATGCTCCTGATGGACAAAGTAATCCTCAGTCCTAGGAGGTAAAAATCTCAGCTAGAGGAGATACAAGATGGTGCCGAGTATTGAGCAGTGCGTCTGAGTAGTAGGTGAATGAGATTAGTCACTGTGGAGTGAATGTGAGGTCCCCTAGCCAACAGTGAAACACAGAAGGCGTCTGAATTCCCATGGCGAATATTGAGACAAGTCACCAGGTAAAACAGCCCACGCAGTTCCTGGGAACACCACCCTGAGATCAGCCAGCTCTGTCACTGGTCTGGAGAGGAGCTCCAGCTAGAGGAGATCTATCCCAGGAGCGGTTCCAGCCCAAGGCTCCAGCCACAGACCAGTGGCCCCGCCTGTCTGCCTGATATCCAGCCTGCACTCTGACCTGTACACCCAAGAGGGAAAAACAGCCGCACCACAAGAGCAAAGGTAAGTGTGATTGTTTTTCCGGAGTTTCCAACATGGCGGCACAATGTGCACTGTAGCGGAGAGGCAGAGACTTAACCCAGTCACAATAAAGCAATTGGGAGCCAAGACTGACTGCAAACAGAGCCCGCGACTGTGAGTTCTCCACAAGTACTGGGGCAGGTGGATCACTCACTCTAGCACCCAAGCATCTGAGGCAGTCAGCAACAGGCACACTGAGGCTGGCACCCATTGTGGGTGAAGCTCCATGCCTGCATGGTAAGCCTAGTTGGGGAGCCAGATCGACTGGGTCAGTGAGAGGAGAACACAGATGCAATCACAGCTCTACCTGCCTTGCTGAGGAGACCTGCCAGCTCCCAGGTCCTCAGAGGTTAGCCCTCTCTCCACTCCAATCCCCTCTATATTGGTCCAATTGGGTCACAAGCAGTTGAGGAGAGTGGCAGCCACCCTCCACTCAGAGAGCCAGTCAGTCTTTTACAGGAACATGCCCGCCGTCTGGAGGTAAACACCAGGATCTAAGGATCAGCCAACCTCCAGGGCAGGGAGTTTTCCTGAGCACCAAGGTCAGCTGACAAAAGAAACAAACAGATAACACCTGGGTCAATCTGATGACAAAAGGTCAGCACAAGAACATGGTAAAAAAAAAACAACCCAAAACAATAGGATGTCTCCAGATCCTAGCAATAATGCTACAGACAACTCTGGACAGCTGAACAAGATTGAAACAAAGGAAAATGATATTAATCTTATGCTTATGTTAATAATAGAAGGCCTAAGGGAGGAAATCAAATACCTCAGAGAGCAACAACAAAGTAGTGCAAAGGAGGTGATGGAAATGAAAAAAGCACTTAAAGGAATGGAAGACCTGAAAAGGGAAGTTAAAGCAATGAAGAAAATCCAATCCGAGACATCCATAGAACTGGAAAACCTTAAGAAAAGAATCGGAACTACAGACACTAGCATCACTAACAGAATACAAGAGATGGAAGAAAGAATTTCAGGCTCAGAGGATAAAATTGAAGAAATTGATACATCGGTCAAAGAAAATGTTAAATCTAAAAAAGTTCTGACACAAATCCTTCAGGAAATCAAGGACAAAAGGAAAAGACATAATCTCAGAATAATAGGAATAGAAGAAAGAGTCCCACCTCCATGGACCAGAAAATATCTTCAACAAAATCATTGAAGAGAATCTCCCAAATCTAAAAAAAGAGATGCCTATAACTGTAAAAGAAGCTTACAGAACTCCAAATAGATTAGACTAGAAAAGAAAATCTTCCTGCCACATAATAATCAAAACACTAAATGTACACAACAAAGAAAGAATATTAAAAGCTGCTAGGGAAAAGTGTCAAGTAACATATAATGGCAAACCTATCAGAATCACACCTGATTTTTCTTCAGAGACTCTAAAAGCCAGAAGGGCCTGGACAGATGTCTTGCAGACCCTAAAAAACCACAAATGCCAGGCCAGACTACTATTCCCTGCAAAATTGTCAATCAACATAGATGGAGAAAACAAGATATTCCATGAGAAAGCTAAATTCAAACAATATCTATACACAAATCCAGCTCTACAGAAGATGTTGGAAGGAAAACTTCAACCCAAAGAGTTTAACTACACACAAGACAGCACAGGAAACAAATAGCATGCCTGCAGCAAAACCAAAAGAAGAAAAGCTCACTCACACACTATTTCCACCAACATCAAGATGGCAGGAAGTAACAATCACTGATCATTAATATCTCTCAACATCAATGGACTCAATTCCCCAATAAAAAGGCATAGGATAGCAGAATGGATGAGAAAACAGAATCCCACATTCTGCTGCTTACAAGAAACACACCTCAGCAAAAAGATAGACATTATCTTCAAGTAAAGGGCAGGAAACATATATACCAAACAAATGGACCCAAGAAAAAAGCTGGAGTAGCAATTCTAGTGTGCAATAAATTAGACTTTCAACCAACATTAATCAAAAGAGATGGGGAAGGACACTACATACTCACCAATGGAAAAATCCACCAAGATGAAATTTCAATACTAAACATTTATGCCCCAAATGTAAGACCACACACATTCATTAAAGAAACACTACTGAAGCTCAAATCCCACATTGAATCTCACACATTAATAGTGGGAGACTTCAACACACCACTCTCACCATGGGACAGATCAACAATGCAGAAACCAAACAGAGAAATATTGAACCTCACAGATGTCATGAATCAAATGGACCTAATTGATATCTACAGAACATTTCACCCCAAAACAAAAGAATACACTAATACACTTTCTTCTTGGCACCTCACGGAACCTTCTCCAAAATCGACCATATAGATGGTCACAAAGCAAGCCTCAACAGACACAGGAAAATTGAAATCACTCCTTGTAACTTATCAGACCATCATGGAATAAAGCTAGGCTTCAACAATAACAAAAACAACAGAGAGCCTGCAAAAACATGGAAACTGAACAACTATCTCCTCAATGACCTCTGGGTCAGGGAAGAAATAAAAAAAGAAATTAAAGTCTTCTTAGAACTCAATGAAAATGAAGGCACAACATACCCAAACTTATGGGACTCATTGAAAGCAGTGCTAAGAGTAAAGTTCATAGCACTAAGAGTCTTCAAAAAGAAACTGGAGAGTTCCTATACTAGCCACCTAAAAGCACACCTGAAAGAGCTAGAACAAAAAGAAGCAAACACTCCCAAGAGGAACAGATGAGAGGAAATTATCAAACTCAGGGCTGAAATCCACAACTTAGAAACAGAAAGAACAAAACAAAGAATCGACAAAAACCAAGAGCTGGTTCTTTGAAAAAATCAACAAAATATACAAGCCCTTAGCTAAACTAACTAAAAGGCAGAGGGAAAATACCCAAATCAACAAAATCAGAAATGAAAAGGAGGAAATAACAATAGACATCGAGGAAATCCAGAGAATCTTCAGGTTTTACTCCAAAAACCTGCACTCTACAAAGTTTGTAAACCTAAGCAAAATGAACAATTTTCTTTATAAATTTTACCTACCAAAGTTAAATCAAGAATAGGTAAACAAATTAAACAGTCTTTTAACCCTTAAGGAAATAGAAGAAGTCATTAGAAGTCTTCCAACTAAAAAAAAGCCCAGGCCAAGATGGTTTCAGCACAGAATTCTACCAGACATTCAAAGAAGAGCTAACACCAATATTCTTCAAACTCTTCCACAACATAGAAACAGAAGGAATACTGCCAAACACATTCTATGAGGCCACAGTTACCCTGATACCTAAACCGCACAAAGACCCAACAGAGAAAGAAAATTTCAGACCAATTTCCCTTATAAACATGGATGCAAAGATACTTAAAAAAATACTCGCAAACTGGATCCAAGATCACATGAAAAGTAACATACACCATGATCAAGTAGGCTTCATCCCAGGGATGCAGGGGTGGTTCAGCATTAGAAAATCCATCAATGTAATCCACCACATAAACAAGCTGAAAGAAAAGAACCACATGATCATCTCATTGGACACTGAAAAAGCTTTTGACAAAATACAGCACCTTTTCATGTTAAAAGTCTTAGAGAGATCAGACATACAAGGGCCATATTTAAACATAATAAAGGCAATTTACAGCAAGCCAATAAAGACCGAGACCCATTTGAGGGAATGTTCAACATCTTTGGTCATCAGGGAAATGCAACTTAAAGCAACTCTGAGATTCCATCTCACACCTGTCAGAATGGCTAAGATCAAAAACTCAAATGATAGCACATGCTGGTGAGAATGTGGAGAAAGGGAACACTCCCCCATTGCTGGTGGGACTGCAAACTTGTGCAACCACGTTGGAAATCAATCTGGAGATATCTTAGAAAATTGAGAATAAATCTACCTCAAGACCCAGCCATACCCCTCTTGGGCATATATCCAAAAGATTCGAAATGTAACCACAAGGACATTGCCTCAGCAATGTTCATAGCAGCTTCATTTGTAATAGCCAGAAACTGGAAACAACCCAGATGTCCTTCAACTGAAGAATGGATTAAAAAACTGTGGTACATTTACACAATGGAATATTATACAGCTATCAGAAATGAGGAAATCATGCAATTCGAAACCAAATGGATGGAACTAGAAAAGCTCATTCTAAGTGAGCTGACGCAGTCCGAGAAAGATATACATGGTATGTATTCCCTTACAAATGGATAGTAACCATACATCACAGGATAACTATCCTACAACCCACACACCCAAATAGATAGGAACCTAGCATATCTATCCTAGGAAAAATTCTACCCACCAGTGAGTCATGGAATCTGCTGCAGGTTAGTGGAACCCCACACCCTAGATGGTGTGCCTTATCAAGCTCCAGTACAAGTGGAAGCTCTTGGCCCTCACATGACACAAGATCTGAGGGAGTATGATTTGTGAGGGCCCACCTCATCTGAAGAGAAGGAGAGTACCAAGTAGAGGAACAAGAAGAGAGGGAGGGAGGGAGGAAGGAAAGGGGGTAGGGAGGGAAGGAGAGAGGAAAGGAGGGGCCAGGAGGAGGAGAGGGAGGAAACTATGTTCTAGAAGTAAATAATACTTTTTTAAGAAAAGAGTTAATAAGCTTTAAAATATAATTAAAATACAGTATAAAATTTTGAAACTATAATTTAGCAAAGGTATACATGCCTTACTGGCATGAAAGGAAAATGGCCTTAATTTGAGATTAGAATGTTAGACTGAAGGTGGCCACATAGATTGCACAAACTTGATAGCACCTAAAAAGTTCTTCTTCTTCTTTTTTTTTTTTTTTTTTTTTGTAGAGGTATAGGATAGTTCCATGGTTTGGCATTAAAAAGCAGGTATCAGGTTTAAAACACTGTAAATAAATTAAAGGTTACAGCTGTTCAACCTGGTTTTATAATTCTCCAAGAGTTGAAAAAACTTAGAGCTAAGGTGAAATACATGAAATGCGTGTTGTTAGCCCATGCCTTTATGTCCAGCAGAGACAGGAGGATCACTATAGAGAGTTAGTTGTCTTATAAATTCTAGAGTTACAAGGAACAGGGTTGTGATGGTGCCACCCTTAATCCCATCATTCGAGAAGAATACACCCTTAATCTCAACACACTGGAGACAGAAACAGGCAGATCCCAGAGCTCAAGGTCAGCCTGACACAAAACAAGCTCTAAATAGAGAAAAACTTCGATCCAGGGGTTGTGGAGCACATCTTTAATCCCATCAGTTGGGAACCATATGTCTTTGATCCCAGTACTTAGAATGCAGAGACAGGCACACAGGATTTGGAAGGATTTAAGTTTAAAAGCTACTTACAAAAGGCATGCTGCAATTCAAACAAATTGTCCTTTGAGATCTCAAAATATATACACTAAAGGTTTGTTTAGCTCCAAAAAAATCAAAATAATTTTTTCTTTAATCCGGATTGAAAGGTAATACTTTATATATTGTCAAAAAACCAAATTTGCTCCAGGAAAAATATTACCTAACCCCCCCCACAAAAAAAAGTTATTGTCCCAGAGTTAGAATTAGGGCAGGGCTCTGTTCTTATCTTTCCAGGAGATTCAAAGCATCCATTCAAGGAATCCAGGGACAACTGGACAAGGGAAACCTCAGCAGAAAACAGATCAGACACCAAAGAAGACAAGTGGCCCAGATGATCCAGCCTTGCTGACTTCCTCAATAGCTGTTTCCTCAAAAGTGTACAACCACAACAACTCAAAATTGCTAAGGTTGTTCAGCTCCACAGACTGCTCCAGCCAGAAGTTCAGTAAAGCCCTGAAGATCAGCTCCTGTCTATGAACGTCTTAGGACATCTAAATAGCTGAGCACAAAAGGACTGAACATCAAATGATTCTATTAGCATTTTTAACCATTTTTCCATTCTTATTTGGGCCTCAAACAGGTTTGCTACATCCCAAATCATCAGGAAGTAATTTTAAGAGAGCAACGTCCCATCTCCAGAAGGTGAGGAGGGTGATCCCCCCCCTTTGGTTATTTGATGGATCATAGAAAATTTTGTTATTTAGGGGAAGATACTACAAGCTGTTAAATGGTCTTGTTAAATGGGTTTTGGAGGTTAGACACAGGGACTTCTCTCTTTTTCTTTTCTGTATCCTTCTTTCTCTCCTATGTAGGAGTGGACAGACTTAAGAAAAAAATGGGACACAGACATAGTTAGGAAAGATCAAGAAAAAAGGACAGATTATTGAATATGGCCTTATATCTTTGTATATTGATACAAAATTAATATTATATTCTGCTAAATTGGTATTGATCTTTTATATTAATGCAAAATTAAGATTGTATTAGGCTACATTGGTATTAATCTTTGTATATTGATACAAAATTAAGATTATATTTGGACACAATGGTATTGACCCTTGTATATTGATGCAAAATTAAGATTGTATTGGGCTACATAGGTATTGACCTTTGTATATTGATACAAAATTAAGATTATATTTGGCAACATTGGTATTGATCTTTGTATATTGATATAAAACTAAGGGTAATGCTTCTTAAAGGTATTGTACCTAGTTATGCTTAAAAATGAAATGTAAAGTTTTGGCCTCTTGCTACCAACCGTCATAAACTGCTTAGAATAATTTTTAAAAAATTTCAGCTAGAGTGAAGCCATAATTGAAAAGATAAAGGATAATGACTAGACCCAGAGACAGCCTCAAGATGAATGCCAATGGGAGGGCAAGGATTCTTATCCAGTATTTGGATGATTAACCGCCCCATGCACATGACATTGTCCATAGGTTATTTAAATATGCATATCCTACAATCACCTGATCCTTTATTATGTTGTCTCTTAGTAAAGAAAGGAGAATCTGGTAAGGCTACAAACTTTTCATTTATTCTATCCCCAGGATAACTACATTGTTAGTGCCAGTCTGACTTTAATCAGGGTGAAGCTTCCAGAGAGAATCAGGTGGAACGGATCATAATGTTTACTTGCAATTACATTAAAAATTAGTGAGCCGGGCGGTGGTGGCGCACGCCTTTAATCCCAGCACTTGGGAGGCAGAGGCAGGCGGATCTTTGTGAGTTCGAGGCCAGCCTGGTCTACAAAGCGAGTCCAGGACAGCCAGAGATATTCAGAGAAACCCTGTCTCGAAAAACCAAAAAAAAAAAAAAAAAAAAAAAAAAATTAGTTAAGTGCTTTACTTTTTCACTGTGTTCCATCATCCATTCTCCTAAACATAATTTACTGAAATGGACATTTGAAGTTGACAGGAAGATTGAAAATATTCTAATTAAACATAAAAATAAGGAGAAAAGTAGTCCTAATGAAAAAATTGATCTTTTGTACAATGACTAATGATTGAAATGTATATACTTTACTTCCTATGAAAAACTAGGCAAATGGTAGTTTAAACAATTTCATCAAGATATGATTATAATCATCTGTCACATTTTGCTTCATTTCCTTTTTGGAAGTTTTAACAAGAGAATTTTTTTTGCTTTATTTTGATTTGTTCTGTTTTTCTAACTCATATTTCAGAGTTTTCATATCACCTTTTCCACTGCAATATAATGTTGCTTATTCTTGAACAATTAAAATCATTACTAAAATTGCTTAATTTTCTCTACTATTGAAAACTTGAAAGATAATACATGCTATTCAGCTTTCCTTTGCTTCTATTTATTAGTGATTTACATATGCTTAAATCCAGGTTTTTATTCATAGAATTTCTTTATTTTCTTCACTTTTGTGAACACTCAAAATAAATCCCATCTGCTTCTGCTTTGTATAACCCATGGTTATATATATGATAAACCCTGTTCATTTTATTGCAGAGCTAAATATTTATAGAACAGCTTTAGTACTGAAGTGTGTAACAAAAAGTATACAGACAGATCATATGGGCCACCATTTCACATGCTTAAGTACAACATTGATTTTATTGTCTCATAGGCCTAGTCTAACCTAATCATTTGAAATTGGTTTTCCTTGTCTTTTTCACTCCTTTTAAGATATTTCCCAAACAAATAATTTTAGAAATAACAGCCAACTCAAAGCAATATATATGAAAAATACAGATTGAGAGTATTATAGTCTATGAAGTGAATAATTTTAGATGTAGCAGTTCACTACCTTTGAAAGAATTCATTTGCATGACAGAGTCTGAAGAAGCATGCACAGGACCTGCACGGGTCTGCACCAGGCCCTCTGCATGTATATTATGACTGTTGACTTGGTGTTTATATTGAATTCCTTGGTATATAAATGAGTGGGTCTCTGATTCATGTGCCTTCTTTTCGGATATTTTTCTTCTGTTGGTTTGTCCTGTCCAACATCGATGTGATAGTTTTTGGTTTATATTATTATATTTTATATTTTTATACCTTTTTAAAGTGAACAAATGAATGAAAGAATGAATGAATGAAAACCTAGCAAATAGGGTAAATGTTACCAACTGAACTCTCAGTTACATCTATTGGGAGGGGGAAAATCAGTTTTCCCCAGCAGAGTGTCACTGAGTACATCAACCACCCCAGGACTGGTCTCATGCTAAGTATTATGTTCAGGACCAACATGCAATAGACTCAACAGCTTTCTGAGTGTGCTTCTATTTGGTTTTAGTTTTCTTTTAGCTTTTCCCCTCTGTTTGGGTGTTATTTTCTTTTATTGGTTTGGGGGGTTTTGTTGTTGTATTGAGCTTTTATATTGCTTTGTTTTTGAGAAAGAACTTAAATCTTGGTGGTCAGTAGTAGGAGAGGATATGGAAGAATTTAGGGGAGGGAAAGAATACAATGAAAATATATTAAAATTTAAAAATTGTTTTAAATAATACAAATACGATAAAAATTAATAAAGTTATTAATGTATTAAGGTCTAGCATTGAGTATATTTTATTTCAAAAACTTATTTTTAAAAATTCAAAGGAAAAAATTATATCATGACAAAAAAGAAACTTCAACATTATTAAGTCTGAGTTGCTTATATTTGCACTGGACTACATTTGAAATATGTATGGTTTCCTTGTTATTAAATTGAAAAAGTTTCCTATAAATGCTAACATGTGGAAAGGGGCGCTTTTTGCCAAGAATTAATTGCATCATAGGAATAAATGGCTCATAGAAGGAGTTATTTTTTGATGGGGTGATGTTATGCATTCTAAATATTAATTAACCTGCTCCCAGAGGCCTGCTTGCTATACATCAAATAATGCTGTGTTAATTTGCTTTCTAATCATTGTCTATGATTGGCTTCAATAAAATACCAAGGTCTGTGATTGATCAGAGAAAGGTAGGCAAGGCAAAGCTTCATGGGCTTCTGGGGCTGACAGAGAGCATCATGGGTAGAAGAAGTGAGGATAAAAAGAAGTAAGAGGAGCAGGAAGGAGGATACACACCATAGGTTTGAGAAAAGAACCACATTCCATGTGTCCTGGAATACTGGAATATCATGGAGTATAACAGTCCAAAGGACGTATGTATATATTGGAGTCATATTTGGGGAATAGATGTAAGGGCTAGCTTAGATGGACCAAGATTGCACAATCCAGGCTAAGGTTTGTTAAGATCCATCAGGTGTTTCTGTGTGATTGCTTGTAATGGCAGGTTAAGGATTAACAGTGTCAACCATTTAACTAATATAAATAAAGATCAATAATTTATTTAATTCTACAATTTCTTTTTCATGTCTGGAATTTATTGTGGTATGTGTATATGTACGTGTGGTTTCGTGTTTCTATGTAGTGAGTGCTTGGTATATGCACAAATTTGTGTGTTGGTGCAGAAACAGTGGGGTTATAGACATGAGAAGCCATTCAGTTCTCACCTGGGTGCTGGTATCTGAATTCAGTTCTTTGTATGTGTACAACACGTGCTCTTACTGAGCCAGTTCTTCAGTCCCAAGAAAATATTTCTTATAGTAATAAAATAAATGAAACAAAACCCTTAGATTTCCAGTAGCTGGTGCAGCATAGATGCTCTGGTCACTTATATCTGCTTAATGGGTCACCTTATAACCACCTTTAGCTGAAATCCACAGCTTTCAGGAATCCAGTCAGGATAACAGTCAGCAAGTAACCAGTGATTTGCTAAACAAGCACGTACTTTCCAACTGATGGCCTTCAGTGTTGCTTGGATATTTTGGTCACATTGTCTCCTGGAGATAATGCAGCTAAAGTATAGTTCTGATCTTCATGTGTACCATTATCCTTTAAATAAAAATCCTTGTAAGAATTTCCCTTAACTTTAATATTTTCAAGGAGAGACTGAATGCCAAGTAGGAAGAAATGGAATAAAATGCTCTCTGCAGGTATTTGCACAGCTTCATGTTAGACATATGGATGGATATCAGTGCAATGCTCCCTTAGAAACAAAATGCATGGTCAGTGCTCACTCATTCCTTTCTATACAGGGAACTTAAAAGTAATTAAAACAGGCAGACTTCAGACACTACTGTGGGAAAATTCCCCCACTGTTTGTTAATGACCCATTGTTAAGGGCTGAACTTTGAGTAAGATATGAAGACCAACAGGCTCCTTGAAAATAACTGAAAGGGTCAATAAGAACAAAATGACAAGGGCTTTAGACTGGCCACAAATCCACAAACCAAAAAGATACAATGACCACAGCATATGCTGTGAGTTATTCTTTCCTGATCCAAAGTTAACAAAATGGAAGGCAAACTGCCAGCAATAGAATAGTCAGTTATTATTCCTTTCTAGTTTAGGCATGCCCTGAATTCTAAGTCACCCAGAACAATTCTTAACTAATGATGCCAGTAAATCAGGTAATATGAAGGGAAAATATTTCCTCTTTGTCTAACGAAAAAGGATGCAGAGCTACTTTCACACCAAAATGAACATCACTCTTGGAGGCAGTTTTTTGCCTATTCAACTAAAAGTGCAAAGGTCAAGGGTCTGGCTATACCTATCATTTCTTTTTCCTACTGTCTTACAAGGTGGTATTGCATTTGCAGCTGTTTCTGCCTCCTCCCCCAACTCCTCCTCCTCTGCCACCCCATTCTCCTTTCTCCCAGATGCCAGGATCTCCTGCTTGCCTCCCTGTTCTTTTTCTCTTATTCCATTTAATAGTTTTTTTAACTCCCTTTAAACCCAATTAAAAACTATTTTATTTTTCCCTTTATTTTTTTATTTCTTCAAGTTACATCTCAATCACAGTCCCTTCCCTATTCCCCCTCCAGTTCCACCCTCCCACCCTCAACCCCCCATCCTCTTCCCTTTTTTTTTCTTTTAAGTTTAAGGTATATCTTATTTCCCAAAAGAGTTTCCCTTTCAGTCCAACAAATGGCTCTTTCTCTTATAATAATAAATACAATACAGTACAACAGAGGTAATTAGGCCACAGTTATGAGGGTTATATGGCTTAACGTACATTCCCAATAACCAGTCCGTATGTATTTGGTACCTGACTTTAACATTCTACTATCTAATCATCTCCATGAGTTTAAAGTTCTATATCTGACTCACCATTCATACTAACTTGCAACACAATTTTAAAAGTATCTTCTTAGATATATAACACTCTCTTGACTCCTAAACAATTCAAAATTTAATTATGCGACTCTAGCTATCTGTTCTTCAACCACCTCAGAGACCTGAGAGGGATAAATATATCTGATTTTATAGGAAGTACAGGGTCTGCACCTTCCCAAACTAAGAAATGACATACCAGTGGATGCCTGGACAGTTCCCATTTTCTCTCCTTACATTACAGCATCGCTCTTCAGTCGCTTGGCCCCGTTTCTCTGACAGACATTGATTGTAGAGCAGGGGTTATGAAGGACTTACCTACCCTGTCTTGGCAGAGCTAGGCTGTCGACTTACCTGCTTCCAGGTTTTGTCCTTTTTGGACAGCATTCTGTCTACAGTTGGAGCAAGGGGCTTTTCCTACCAAGAGATAGGCTTGCGACTAATTGAATCATCTCCCACTGGAGATTCTTTGATGCTCATCTTCTACTTGGAGGAGAATAGGGGGTGCTGTCAGGAGTTGATATGTCTTGATATAAAAAAAATCTAAAGTTACGAAAACATCTTTGAATGCCATATTCTACAGATCTCTTGAGGTTTTTGAAGAGGCCCTATCTATCTCTTATATTAGGGTAAGCAGATGTTGCTTGTCTCTTAGCAGGTTTATTTCTGATTAGCTTAGCAAGTAACTATAATAGGCTGTCATAGTACCTAACAGAATGACCGGCTTGCATAACCATTAGTTTGCATTTCTTAATTATCCTAAACAGTTCATGACAGTTAGTAGTAAAAGGCCGAAACTTCACATTTCATTTTTTTCTTTACCTCCTAACCCTTCTATCCCATTTCTCTGGGGTGGGGTGTCCTTATATAACAGTCCCTCATCTCAGTTGAGAGGTCGTATGAGGGCCAAGAGCCTCTTCATTTATTGGGGATCTATGAAGCAGTACCATCAGTGAAAAATGTCTCGTTGCCTGGGAGAACTACTAAACTAACAAACCAATAAGCATACAATAGATAAAAAAGACTAAAAAATAGAAAACAATATAACTAATATATAAGAATAAATAAAAAATTAAAATTAAAAATAAGAAGTCTATGTCCAAGTTCCCTTCGGTCTGTTAGTTGTAGTATCGATACCTTCTACTATATAGCTAAAATCCTACTATAAGTGAATAAATGCCATATGTGTCCTTCTGAGTCTGGGTTAGTTCACTCAGGATGAGCTTTTCTAGTTCCATCCATTTGGCTGCAAATTGCATAATTTCATTGTTCCTGATAGCTGAATAATATTCCATTGTGTAGATGTACCAGAGTTTTTTAACCCATTCTTTGGTTGAGGGACATCTGGGTTGTTTCCAGTTTCTAGCTATTACAAATAAGGCTGCTATAAACATAGATGAGGAAACTTCCTTATGATTCCGTGAAGAGGCATTTGGGTGTATACCCAGAAGTGGTATGGCTGGGTCCTGAGGCAGAGCTATTCCAAGTTTTCTAAGATATGGCCAGACTGACCTCCATAGTGGTTGCACAAGCCTGCACTCCCACCAGCAATGGAGTAGGGTACCCCTTTCTCCACACCCTCGCCAGCATGTGCTGTCATTTGAGTTTTTGATCCTAGCCATTCTAACAGTTGTGAGATGGAATCTCAGAGTCGTCTTGAGTTGCATTTCTCTGTTGATTAACGATCTTGAGCATTTCTTCAAGTGTCTCTCAGCCATTAGGGATTCCTCCTTTGTTTTATTTTTAAGTTCAAATGTAAAGGCAAGCACATGTAAAAAAAATGAGCATGTTCAATCAATTTAAAATCCTTATATTGATTCAAGACATGTCAACAAGACAGCTTTTAAGCTTCACCTCAGTAAAATTTTTATTACTCAAACAAAACAACAAGAAAAAATTCATGAATTAGGGAAAGTGCATTATGCCCAAACAACTTTACAATAAGATGAAATGAGTTTTTGCATTTATTCAAAATGATTTGAGATGTAGCTAACCCTAATTGCACTTAGGCACAATTCATAGTCCACATCATTGAGTAATCTACACCATAGTATCTACTATCATTATAAAGACAAAGATAGGAATGAATACAAAATCACTTGCTCAGACATATTGCATTGTGAATGAAGAGGTATGATTGTTATGCTCATATCATATATTCTTTCAAATCTGTAGAAAATCACCTGTCATGCCAAGCATTTCATAATTGAATCATAAGAGATTCAGTGTTCCTGCATCTGTGGCAGCAACCTAGATTTTAATGAGAGAACTGTCAGACATATAAATTTAGATGGATCATAGAAAATAGACTTATAATAAAGAACATATTGGCTGACAGCTGGATCAATTTTCATTTTCTGTAAAAATTAAAGGTCTTGAAAGATTTTTGTAATCAGCATTTTCATGCATAATGTTATGGGGGTGGGCTTTCCGAGTTGATTTTAACATACTGTTGTCTCAATCTGAGTTAAATGTAATCAGAACTATATAGGTGATGAACTTTTGTATTGGCACTGCAGAAGTATAAGTGCACATGTACCTAACTACTAGCTATTTCTAAAAAAAAAAAAAAAAAAATACTTGGTGGTGATCCAAAAAAAGAAAAAAATGCTCTACTCATTTTCCCTATAAATCTTAGTGGGTAACTTTGAGCTGAGGGCCTTCTTCACTGTGCTGGGTACTGGAGGCATGATGATAGGCAAAAATTGGTATTCTTCCTTTCCTTATAAAGAGTAAGCCCTGCGCTAGTAAATGATCACATTAGCTCTACCTTGTTGGATTGTGGTCAGCATTCAAAGGGGAAGGGGCAGGTAGGGTACAGTTACAGGGTTTATTTTTCATTGACTAATTAATTACAAATTTCTGTTTTTGATTGGTTGGTTTGTTTTCTGAGATAAGGTTTCACATAGTCCAGGTTGGACTTAAGGAGCTGAGGACAGCTGAGGACAGCCTTGATTTTCTTGATTTTCTGAGCTTCCAGACATGCCTGCCTTGAGTTGTGATTTCTTTAAGAAGCTAATGGACCTGAGTGAGTCACCCTTTGAAATGTTTCATCAGGCTCAAAGTTGTTAGGGGGAAAATTCGGTTTCAGGCTCAAGTCTAGCAGACCCAACTACAAGTGATAAAGATAGTAAAAAGTCATAGTTTTTTTTTTCTTAAAAGTCACACTGAATATTTCTAAAGAATAATGTGGACTTTCAACATTTTAAACAATACCCCATTAATGTTCGTTTCATTTATGAGCCCTCATGAGAAAACATAAAAAAATATCTGAGATGCAATGTTACTACTTAATAACATTGTAGCTGCCTTTCATTTCAGCCGAAACTCACTTTAATACTGCCGTCTAGTGGCTAAAATGATAACTACTTAAAATAGTCACTTGTAGACTCTGTGATGACCTGGGATCAAATGTAAGATGCAACTTTAGTGATTACAAATTAATTTACCACGCCTCTATTATAATAAAAAATTTTTGCCATAAACTTGTACTTTCATATTTGTAATGCCAGAGCTCTGTAGATCAAAGTAGAATTGCAAATTGAGTCCTAGTGTGGGCTACATGGTGAAATGCTATTATAAAACTCAGCAACGTCAAGAAGAACATGATCATACTTACTCAGAGCAGACATATATACATAAAAAAGACAATAATGATGAAAGGAAGCCAAGACATAGTACTATGAGTAAAAGCAGACAATTCTTTTCTTATTGGTATCATCCCATTTTTGATAGAAGGTTGTCAGAACATCAAAAATTACAAATGAGCTTACAGAGAGGGAAACTTAAAGACACTGTTTCCTGAAATTCAAAAATTATTCTTTCTGTAAATTTTGTAGTTTAAATTAATCTCTTCCTCTAATGAAATAGAATACAATTTTGAATAGTGTCAGTTATTGCAAAAAAAGGTATGAATGCGCTTTTTCAAAAACCCCTTTCCCCATTAGAGTGTGTATGTATGTTTTTTGTGATGTACAATGTATTTTTCTGCCACCAATATTTATCAAACATTTTGAAAGGTGCTATAATACTTTGTATTGCAGCATATCACTTTTTAAAGTAAAACTTTAAAAAAAGATTGCCCATAATTTCACCTTTCTATAAACTCTCCTCTCTAGTATCTCTCCCCTCTTGAATGAGAACAAGACCTATGCCTACTGTAAGTTCTCTCATGCAACAAGGGAACTCATTTAGGTGATCCTAATCTATTAGCTCTTTAAAATCAGATTGTCTTCTGTCCTGTAACCGAAGGACCTGTCAGAGAAATAAAGTATTGAAAGATTTCCTTGCTGGGGTGGGTTTTGGTGATTCAGAGTCACTCAATGCCTTTAGTCACTCGTGCTCCTGTTGATAACCCTCACCCATATTCCTGCAGGAGACTCCAGTAAACTCCTTAACGCTAGAGGAGACCTGTGAGATGGAATGTGGGCAGTCAATAAGAATGGTACTCGGAAGGTAATAGGCTGTAAAAATCAGGAACTGGAGTCCCATAATCCGAAGGAACTGAATTCTGCCAACATTTTGAATTAGCTTGGAAGCAGATATTTCTTCAGAGCCTGGTTAGAATTCAGTCCATCCACCATCTTTACTTTCAATCCTGTGAGACTTTAAGCAAGGAGCTCAGGAGACATTGTTTTGGGGCATCTGATGTAAAAAACATTGAGCTACTGTTGTAAGCAACTAGACTGCTGGTGATTTATCATACAGCAACCTTTTCCCTATATAAAATCTATTGTTTATTCATAGTATTCACTGGGAGTTATAGGAGACCAAAAGGAATGAGGATGAGACCATATTCACACAGTAGAACCTCAACAAAATGACAAGTGAAAGGCAGAAATGAACATTAAATCTTGATTTTGGGTTCTCCTCCCTCTACTACTTGTTCATCCCCCCTTCACTCAAATCTCAATCCAGATCCATTTCTCTTTATGTCTCTCCTTAGAAAAGAATTGGATTTTAAGAGATAATAATAAAAGATATCAAAGTAAAATATGAGAAAAAACAAAAAACATCACATTGAGGTTGGACAATACAAACCAACAGAAGGAAAAAGAACCCAAGAGAAAGCACAAAAATCAGAGACCCACTCGTCCACACACTTAAGAATCCTACAAAAACACAAAACTGGAAGTCGTAATATATATGCAGAGGACCTAGTGCAGAATTGTGCGGTCACTGTGGTTGGTGCTCCAGTCTCTGAGAGCTCATGATGATTAGAGGGAATTGCTTTCCTGGTGCCCTCCATTCTCTCTAGGTCTTTCCATCTCTTCTTCATCAGGCTTCTCTGAATTCTAAGGGGAGGTATTTAATGAAAAAATTCTATTTAATGTTGTGTATTCCAAGGCTTTAACTCACACTGAGTGATGTCAGGCTGTGGGTCTCCATATTTGTTTTCCTCTAATGCAAGAATGAGTTTCTTTGATGACAGCCAAGTAAAGCATTGATCTATGAGTGTAAGTGTTAAAATTTTTAAAGTGAATTTTTCATGTGAAATACAACAGAGTTGCAAGCATGATGAAGTTGAGAAGTTTAAGATGGCTGATTATTTAGGGAAAGCAGAATCTCAGCATTAGGAAAACCAGAGAAGATGAGAAGATTTTTGTTTGCTATTTTTCCTTGTATCCTTACACACACACACACACACACACACACACACACACACACACACACACACCTCCCAACCTCTCCATTTGGAGGCACATGGATGAACACAGAGTACATTATGTTAAGCAAAATAAGCCTGACAATGAAGACAAAAATTGCATTACCTCACTTAATCTAATAGAAGAGAAAGTGGAGAAAAGTCATTTGACAAATTGTTTTATTTGAATGAAGATAACACATAGAACACTAAATTGTTTTAACTACTCACTTACAACATCTCTCTTAATTGCAAAAAGCTAGAGCTTAGAAGCAATCTATGGCTTCTTTAAAAATACAAGCGTATTATTTGTGAAAACAATACATTTCTTTGATAATAAAGCCAATAATGGAATTTTGAAATTTTTATTTATTTGTTTATTTTACATTCTAATTGGAGCCATCCTCCATCCTCTCCTCCCAGTCTCTCCCTCCTATCCTTTTTTTCCCATTTGCCCGCAAACACCTGGTGCCAACCCACTCTGGCACATCAAATCCAAATAGCATCAGGACTAAATACCTCCTCTTCCGCTGAGGCAGGATCAGGTAGCTCAGCTAGGAAAATGAGATCCACAGGCAGGCAACATCATCAATGTCTCAGATAGGCCCTGTTCTAATTAGTTAGGGGAACCACTTGAGGACCAAGCAACCCATCAGCTTCATACGTGTAGTGAGCCTAGGACCAGTCCCTACAAGTTGTTTGCTTGGTAGTTCAGTCTCTGTGAGCCCCCTTGTGTCCAGGTTAATTTGCTATATGTATCCTTTGTTGTCTTTGATCCTTGCAGCTTCCTCCAACCTTCCCCTAACTTTTGCTCAAGGCTCCCTGATTTTTGTCTAATGTTTGAGTGTGGGTCTCTGTTATCAGTTTCCATTATCTGCTGGATAAAGCTTCTCGAATGACAGTTATGTTGGGTTCCTGTCCAGATCCTAAAGGAAGTAAACATCAATATCATTCTTTCAATATTTTACAATATTCTTGCTTATTTTTCTATATTAGGGTTAGGAGAAATAATCATCTTGTTACACAATTTGAATCATTTGAGAGAATGACTATTATAGACAGTAGGTTACAGCCACTCTAGCTTCCCCTCTCCTCCCTGGAAGTCAGACCATGCTCTGTGCACCTCTCTCTTAAAAGTTTATAAATAGTACAGGCTATGCTCTTGGAGTTCCTATAGTTAAAGGTACTTCCTTGTAGCTACAGGCCTTCTCCCCTTCTTCCAATTCCCAGATTCTGACTTCTGGCCCATATATTAGCATACCTGGTGTGAATTCCCCTGACCCCTCACCTGCTTTGGAAGAGAAAAAGCACTTCCTCAATTCTTTGGATCTGAAGGGAATTGAATGAACATTCTGTTTGGGAGCCCCATCATTCTATCAATGATGAATGTCTCTCCCAATAAGGCACTTGGGCTACCTCTTCTAATAAAGGTCATCTGAAGTGCAATTCATCTCAGTTCAATTTTATAAAGCCTATATTTTCTCATTTACTTAAAATGGTTAGGTTTGAATATTTTGTCTTTATTAGAGTAAAAAACCTGCTGATCAGAGATAAGTTTGGTAGCTAAAATTCTTCTGACAGTTTTCTTTAAAGAATTGGCAGTGAGAAAAATTCAGAATTGCCTACCTTTAAAGAGAATCAAGGAGCCGTTTATGTTAATGGAAATTGAGAAGGACATAAGAATGAAAGGGGAGAGAAAGCAACTTTGTAGACTACCTACTCTATAAAGTTTGAGATCACAATCTCTGTATTTTGATCTCCATATTCATAGTGAACATCAAGTTTTAAAAATTTAATCTTCTGCCATGTACCACATACTGAGTGCAGTTTCCCCTCCCTCTTCAGTCCATATGCCACCGCCCCCTCCCCTATTTCCTCCTACTCCATTTCTCTTCAGAAAAGGGTAGGCCTCCCATGGATATCAACCAAACATGACATATGAAACCCCAATAAGAGTAGACAACCCCTCTGCTCATATTAATACTGGAAAACAGAGATCCAGTTGAAGGAAAATGGTCCCCCAAATAGGCAAAAAAGCAGAGAAGACCACCGCTTCTACTGTTGGAAGTCCCTCAGGAACATCAAGTTACAAATCTATAATATATATGCAGAGGGCCTGGCTCAGACCTATACAGGATCCCTGTGAGCCCCTATGAGCCCTGATTAGTTGATTCTGTGGCACATTTGTTTGTGGTGTCCTTGACCCAGCTGGCTTCCTTCTCATTTTTAGTAAGATCTCCTAAGCTCGACCTAAAGTGTGTCTGTGGTTCTCAGCATCTGCTCCAAACAGTTGCTAGAGGAAGCCTCTCTGATGACTATTACTCTAGGGTTCTGGTCTATAAGTACAGCAGAGTATCATTAGGAATCATTTCATTAACTTTTTGCCAGTTATGTTTGGTACCCTGGACTATCCAGTCTCTGGGTCCTGGTGCTCCAAGCAGTGTCAGATATAGGCTTCTTGTCTTGGCATAGGTCTCAAGTTGGACCAGTCATTGGTTGGTCACTCCCACAAGTTCTGTACGACCTTTACCCCAACACATCTTGGGGACAGGACAAATTATAGGTCAACGGTTTTGTGGCTGAGATGTTATTCAATTCCCTCTGCCGAAAGCTTTAGTTGGTTACAGAAGATGCCTGGTTCAGGCACCATATCTTCCATTACTAGGAGTTTTTGCTAGGGATTCCTAGGACTTTCCATTGCAATAGGTTCCTACCTCAGCCCCAAAATGGCCCTCAATTTCAGTCATCCCTTCCTGCACTCTCACACCATCCTTTCCCAATCTGATCCCTCCATTTCCCATCCCCATACACCTGCAAAATCTATTCTATTTCTCCTTCCCAGGGAGATCCATGAATGCCCCCTTGAGCCCCCCTTGTTCATTAGCCTCTCTGGGTCTGTGAGTTGTAACATGGTTATCCTTTACTTATAGCTAATATCCACTTAAAGTGAGTACATGCCATGATAAACATCAATATTTGAGAACGTATTTCCTTATTCTTTGAAGGAACTTTATATGTTACAACTCCTTCATTCATCATCTTAAAATTAGACAATTTACTTATTTAATGAATATTCTGATGTTATGTTCCGTGTTTAAAGCTTCAGAATTTGTCAGTGACAGAACTGATTATTATTCATAGGCATACAGATATTCCAAAGCCCTTACTGTTACTCATTATTTTATCTCTTGCCATTTAATATGTTCCTTTAGTAACAATGATATCAAAGCATGGAACTGCTCAATAAGCTACTTCCAATCCTATGTAATTATTACATTTTATACACAGGTGAAGATGAATTTTGTTGGCATTTAATTATTCCACTAAATGGAATGCATACACATAAACTAAGATCCACCTTTTCATTCTCTTTTATTCATTTCTTTCAAAAAATTTCTAGAGCCCTAACTCCCTTTTGTTGGAGATGTATATCTTGTGGAAAAAAAAAACAAAAAACAAGAGATCGTCAAAGGCAATACTCAGAAATGTATTTGAAAAACAGGGGTTAGAAATATTTCTAGAAACATTCATCTTCCCTTTTGTTATTTGCTTTTGTCCCTGGGATTTTCAGAGATTCTCTAAGTGTCCATAGAATTTTCTGGAATCAAATACTTCTTCAAAGTAAGTATGATACCAGTAGAATCACCTTAATTTCTTTGAAAACATTTTCAAATGTATTAAATATTTCCAGAAATTTTGTACCTACATCTTTATACTACAAGGGAATCTATTTATCATTTTTATGTTTGGTTATTGCTTCAAGTTACATCTCCATCACAGTCCTTACAACCATCCCAGTCCTGCCCTCCCACCCTCTCCCCCATCTCCCACCTGTCCTACACCTCTGGTGTGGTATGCCCCTATCTCAGCTACCTTCTGTTCATTAGTCACATGAGGGCTACTAGTTTCCTCTTGCATCGGGAGCCTATATTGTTGCTCCAATAGGGCAAAGTGTCCCACTAACAGGTAACAAATTTATGTTCCTGTTCGTTTTAGTCTGTTGGTTGTAGGATACTTATCCTGCACTATATGGCTAATATCACTTATAAGTGTGTATGTACCATCTGCATCTTTCTGAGTCTGGGCTAGCTCACTCAGGATGAGCTTTTCTAGTCCCATCCATTTTGTAGCAAATTGCATGATTTTTGCTATTTCTTATAGCTGCATAGTATTCCATTATGTAAATGTACCAAAATGTAATTTTATTATTTCTTTGAGATTTTCATGCATATATACAATATATTTTCATCTTAGTCAGCCAACACTGTCTGTTACAATTCCTCTCATTTTTTCACATGTCCCCTCTCACTTTGGTGGCTTCTATTTCCCTTTTTCTTTGTTTTTATAATACATTGAATGTAATGAGTATTGCCAATATGCTTATGGGCATAGAGTCATCCAACAGAACATGGAAAACCTCCAAGGAGTCACAACCCTAAAGAAACTGACCTCTCCCCCAGAAGCCATCAACTGTGCAGAGCTAGCTCCTCAGCTAGAGGAGGAGACATATATGCCCATTTCCACTCATGTCAGAACTTTGATCATGTGATTTTTCTGCAGGTCTTGTGTAGGCAAACACAGTTGCTACGAGTTCATGCATGCAGAGTTATATCCTGTCCAAAAGTCACTCTTTCCCTCTGGTTTCTCCCCAACCTCTGCTTCTTACACTCTCTCTACCACTGTCTTCAGGGATGTTCCCTGAGCCTTGGGGGAGTTTATATGATTTAGATGCATCAGTGACGGCAGAATATTTCACATACACATACTTTCTGCATGTTGACTGTAGATATCTATAAGTCTCTGTATTCACTGCCATCTACTGTAAAAAGAAGCTTCTTGGTGAGAACTGAGACCTGTGTTCAATTAGACGTATAGTTGTAAGACTTTAGAGAATTGTATGACGTTTGATACTATGTTATCTTAGAAAATCATAGTAATAAGGCCTATGAGCACCCTGACCTATGCATTATTGGTCATATGTCCAGTGTCAGGCATAAGCTTTCTCCTGTAGAGTGGACCCAATCCAATCAGAATGTGGAAACCAGTATTATTAAAAGGTTATACCATATTACCAGATAAATTGTCATGATGTTTATTGTCATGTGAACATGGTCACAGGACTAGAGAAATGGCTGTGTGATTAAAAGTACTTGTTCTTCTAGAGAATCCAGGTTCAACTCCCAAAACTCACATCAGTTGGTTCACAACTGCCTGAACTTCAGTTCTGGAAGATACTATGCCTTCTTCTGGACTTTGTCAACACTATACACACATTCTACATATAAACAAGGAGTCACACAATAAGTACACAAATAAAAATAAATTAAAAATTAAGAAATGAACATGATCCCAGATTATTTGCCCCTTTTTGGCCTACTGCCAACAATTGAATTCCAACTGTTGACTGGTCAACAGCTCTTAGGATTTGCAATGTGAATTACTTTTAATAGTGTGAAAGCTCCACTTTTACTAAGTTTTCTGTGAACTCACCTTTTCATATTTAGCTATCTTAATCACTGATGTTACTCATCTGGCTTGTGACAATGTTTAAGTTTGTGACAGACCATTGAACAGTAGGTACAAAAGACAAAATTTTGAATTTTATATACCAAATTTATTGTCTTTTTATCTACACTTGCTAATGACTGCCTTCTATGATATAATACATACACACTATAGGTACTACTAGGTAATGCCAGGGATTGTATTATATAATCATTAACAAATCATTATTGGAATGTTAAACATTGATATAATTCTTTTGTACTTTCATGAATCTCATATTTTCATCATCATCTATCATTATTCATCATCTATCATCATCTGCTGGTCAACCATCATCTGCCACTTGGTATCCATCATGTTGACTTAGGCATTCACAATTTCTGATGGGGATTCCATCATCTAACATTGGTTATTCATTATCATTTGCTGGGCATCTGCTGAGTACCACAATTTCTGTTGGGCATCTATAGTCTTCCACCAGGCATTGTGGTCTCTGCTGATTCTCTGCCATTTCACCACCCATGCCAGCCATTAGAATGTTTTTCGTGTGAATCCTTCAAGGGAGACAAAAAGAAATGCCTAGTCACCCCGTAGAGAGCACCAACAACAGACCAGTGAAATAATTGCACCCAAGTCTAGCTTAGTTAACCAGCAAGTGTATAAAGATTTTTCACATGAGTGTGGTTGGCGAGTTATTTATAGGAGCTTAGATAATGAACAGGCAGCTGCATAATGCAAAAGCCCATCCCAGTGGATGGGTGATGACTCAAGGAATCCACATCCCTGCTGCTTTCACACAAGTGATAGGCAGCTCAACAGATCAGAGAGTTTCCTCTCCCTGGAAATTTTTACTGCTTATATTTCTTTGGGAATGGGAGTCATATGAATCTTGGTCTGAGAATTCATAGCTGTTTACTTCATAAACCTTGTTCACTTTTTTAAATTACTGAGTTTTATTTTAAAAGTCTCCTACATATGTTAATTTGAAAGAAATTGCTACACAACAAATCTCTACTTAATGTATTCTTTTTTCCATTAATTAATTAATTTGTTTACTTTGCATCCCAATCAGAGCTTCCCCTCCCTCTTCTCCTTATGAAATGAACATTTTGTCTTCATAAGTCAGGTATTTTATTAGAAAATAAAAATCTCATTTTTTTAGAAATCTGGAAAATACACCAAGATTCAATTCCAAGTATAAAGGAAGGAATGAAAGATAGTATATTTATAAAACATTACAGTGATAGATATTAAAGATGCAGTCTAGAGGTTTTAATTTTTGACATAACTAAGAGCTTGTCAACTTTAGTGGGAAGGTACATAACATACATTCAAACTGTTGAGTTTCATGTTCATTTGTTCCAACATGCAAAAAAAAAATCAATGGTAAAATATTCAGAAAACAGTAGAAAACTTGTTTCAATAAAATGAAAGGCTCTGCTATTCAGAGAGGAACTCTAGCACTAAATGCTTTTAAAGGGATTTCTACATTTTTGGACAGGAGATTGATGTAGACATTCCTAGGCTTTAGTAACAGTCTACAGGGAACTTATGTAGTTGTTTTATAATGAACAAGTTACTTTGAGCCCCAAATTATCAGTATGGAGGAATATATATATATATATATATATATATATATATATATATCCTTTGTGAATAATTGGGAGATAAAAATTGTTAATTAATATTTCACACAATGTTCTTCATTTCCAGCATTCTTTTATGTGCCTGTGATCTATAAAGTCAGTTTAGTTATTCATAGAAAGACATCTAAGATGAAAAATCCACTTACTAGTTTGACATTGTATTTAATGACTCAAAAGATATTTTATCTCTTTTGAAACCAGAAGGAAATTTGTTTCTAGTGGATGGACTAGATACCCATAATGCTCACTTTTAGATACTTTAATATAAGAAACAGTAGTGCACATATCTTTTATTGTAATTGGCAATAATTCAATTTTGAAATCTTTACTTCATACAGTCAATGAGTTGTGTTACATTTATACAACTTAACTGTTCATATTTGTCAGCATATGTTCCTAACATGGTGCTTCCACTATGCCATAGTGAGTATGTCCTCATACTAATCATTAAAATTGTTTTCATTATTTTCTTCTTTTGTAAGTAAGATGCATATATTCATTGTGTGTTGAAGTGTATTTTTGGCTTAGATTAAAATATCAAAACTTTATATTTATATTCAAATATTGGAAATCATTTGGTGGGGTTCATGGGTGGAGTCCCTACTTAGAGTACAAAACTCAAAAGCAACAACAGCAGCGATGAAAACAACAACAACAAAATAAAATGATGACCTCTACTTTTTCTGTATCCAACAAAAATCCCAGACAATATACTCATCTGTATTCACATAATACTAAGTCCCCCAAATTCACTAGATTTACTATGACCCAATAACATGATTTCTTTTTCCATAAGATTATTGATGTTAGTAGATGTTATGGTTTGAAGTTTACTCAAGAGTAGATCTTGTGTCCAAGAACCAGGAGCTAGAAACAGACACACTGTTATTAGCAAACAAAGTGAGAAAATGTATTAAGAAGGAATACACTACAAGGCACGGGGGATGCAAGTCAATGCAGAGTGAAAGAGTTGACAGCACAAGAGTCTCCACTGGCTTGTGGGTTTCATCACATAAGGAGGTCATTTGTATAGTAGTAGCTTTTGGAGTCATTTATATGTCATGGACATTCTCCCACATGTTCTTTTACATGTATCTCTACACATAACTTAATGCATCTTGTATTTCCATAGTGTTTGATATTTCCACTGAAGGTTATGGGCTTTAATATAGTAATGCATTATAGATTACCTTCAGACACTCTGAAATGGTTCATGTGTAAATCCAGCTAGTTCTAATTGGACTCAGAGTAAGATTTCCAGGCTTCTTGTTGGCAACTTTTTGTTTTGTTGCAAGTTTTTTTCTTTTAAAATAATACATTGAATCCAATTACTGTTTCCATTACGTATAAGAGTATAGGGCCAGCCATCCACTGGAGCCAAAACTGATCAGGGTTCACAGTCTTGGAAAGAACTGACTCTTGCTCCTCCAATAACATTTAACTGCATAAGCTCCATCAACAATCCATGTTGGAATGCTGACTATTTCCACCATGTGCATGTCTTATTCGGGCATCTATAGCAGCTGTGAGTTCATGAGTTCAGTGGTCATTGTAATGTCCAGAAGAAACTTTTATAGCAACCTTTCTGACACTACTTCCATGAGGTTCTCTGAGACATGGGGAAGGAAAGTGTGATAGAGATGTCCCATTTAGGACTAAGTATTCGACAGACACTTTTTTTCTGTACTTTGACCAGCTTTGAGTATCGTATTAAGGATTATTAAATATTGTAAAAAGGATTATTTTCTTATGATTTCTCAGCATTTCACTCATACATAAGTATGAAAATTAAGATTTAAAAGGTGGTTTGACACTATGTTTATTTAGCAAAATAATAACAATAAGTTCTCTCCTATGGTCCATGAGTTCCACAGCCATGGAAGCTCATTTAACACACCAGGCATGAACTTCCTCCTTTAGAGTAAACCTTATTCAATCAGAAAGTCATTTGTTACTGCCATAACATGCATGTCACTATAGCACCAATAGATGTCTAATGGCCAGGTTGGTCATTAGTGTAGCTTTTAGAGTTTACTGATGGATAAGAGTGTTGCTGACTATTTCTTCCCATTTTGCATAGCAGCTTCTGACACAATAATAGCTAATAATCATTGAGGAAGATTCGAGGTAAATTGTAGCTTGATTTCTCCATGCTCTGCGACCCATGTGTGTGGTATATTCATTAATATGGTCTTATCAAAATCTGGGGGGAAACCAAGCAAAATGACACTAACCTGTACTTTTTGAGTGGTCTCTGTGACCGCCCCTAGATCAACCACTTGAAAGTCCCTATCAGTATAAGATACTTGAGACTGGACTTTTCATTTAATGATCTATGGTTTATCACAGGGGACATGATACTCATTCATTGCAGGGTAAGTTTGATTAAACTGTTTCAATATTGTTCTAGGAATCTTGGAAAATAATAGGTATATCTGTATGAATCCCAACATCCTTATTGTTAGTTATCCCTCTTATCCATCTCCTCACTTAGCCTGCTTCCCAGTATTTCTCATTTTCATTGCATGATACTGTTGTCTAAAATCACCAGTCTTTAAGATTTCCCTTCTTCAAATTCACATTCTGTGGTAGGTTTTTTGTTAGATTATAACAGCATAGGGAACTTGGAATAAGGCTGGACTTTAAGATAAAAGACTTACTTTAGAAATGACAACTCCTGGAAAACTGGTCAAGACCAGGTCCTCTTTGATCTTAGGGCTAGGGACAGAACAAACCCCCTGAGGTGCCAGCCCTCCTGAGGTCTCCTGTCATTTCACAGTGCTCTGGGAAAAGCATCTGAATGACATGCCCTGAGTTCATCAGTCACATGAGGGCTAAGAGTTTCCTCTTGTACTGGGGCCTCTTATGGCAGTCCAGCTAGGGTAACGTGTGCCATTAACAGGCAAAAGATTCCATGACTCACTGCTGGGTTGAGTTTTTCATAGGATAATTATGCTACGTTCCTGTCCTTTTGGATCTGTAGGTTGTAGGATGGTTGTCCTCTGTTATCTGCCTAATATCCTCTTATAAGTGAATATATGTCATGTGCATTTTTCTGGGTCTGGATTAACTCACTCAGGATGAACTTTTCTAGTTCCATACATTCAACTACAAATTGCATGATTTCCTTGTTTCTGATAGCTGAGTAAAATTCTATTGTGCAAATAAATGTACCATAGATTTTTTTTTTATCCATTCTTCAGGTGAAGGACATCTGAATTGTTTCCCGTTTCTGGCTATTATAAATAAATCTCCTATGAACAAAACTGAGCCAATATTCTCATGGTTTGGTGGAGAATCTTTTGGATAGATGCCCAGGAACAGTATGGCTGAGTCTTGAGGTAGAACTATTACCAATTTTCTGATTTATGGCTTGATTGATTTCCAAAGTGGTTGTAAAGTTTTGTGTTCCCACCAGCAATAGAGGAGTGTTCTCCTTTATCCACATCGTTGCTAGTTTGTGCAGTTCACTTGAGTTTTGTTGTTGTTGTAGTTGTTGTTTATTTATTACTTCAACTTACATCTCCATCACAGTCCCCTCTTCCACCCTTCCCTGTTCCACCCTCCCAATGATCCTAATCCTCCAGAGTGGGCTGCCTCTACATATCAGCCCCACTCCATTCAACAGTCAAATGAGTGTTAGGAAATTCCTCTTTCACTGGGGGCCTATATGGCAACTCCATTCGGGCAAAGTGTCCCACTAACATGTAAAAATGTCTATGTTCCTGTTCCTTTTGTTGTGTTGGTTGTAAGATAGTTATCGTGTAATACATGGCTAAAATCCAATTATAAGTGAATTTATGCCATGTTTATCATTCTGAGTCTGGGTAAGCTCACTCAGGATGAGATATCTAGTTCCATCCATTTGGCTGCAAATTGTATGATTTCATTGTTTCTGATAGCTGAGTCAAATGTTATTGTGCAAATATACCAGTTTTTTATCCATTCTTTAATGTAGGGACATCAGGATTGTTTCCAGTTTCTAGCTATTACAAATAAAGCTGCTATGAACATAGATGAGGAGGTGTCCTTGTGGTTTGGTGAGGAATCTTTTGATGTATACCCAGAAGTGGTATGCCTGGGTCTTGAGGTTCAGCTTTACCATATTTTCTAAGATGTCACCACCCTGATTTCCATAGTGGTTGTACAAGCTTGCATTCCCACCAGCATTGGAGTAATATTCCCCTTTCTCCACTACCTCTCCATCATGTACTGTCATTGTGGTTTTAGATCTTAGGTATTCTGACAGGTGTGGGATGGAATCTCAGGGTCGACTTGAGTTGCATTTCTCTGATGATTAAGGATGTTGAGTATTTCTTCAAGTGTCTCTCAACCATTGGCCATTCCTCCTTTGTGTGTTCTTGGTTTAGTTCTGTTCCCCACTTTTTGATTGGGTTATTTGGTTTCTTGGTGTTTAATTTTTGAGTTCTTTATGAATTATGAATATTAGCCCTCTGTCAGATGTTGGGTTGGTAAAGAACTGTTTCTAGTCTGTACGTTGCCATTAAGTTCAAATGACAGTATCTTTTGCCTTACAGAAGCTTTCCAGTTTCATGAGGTCCCATTTATTAATTGTTGGTCTTAGAACCTGAGCCACTGGTGTTCTGTTCAGAAAGTATTCAGTCACCTATGCAAATGAGTTCAAGGATTTTCCCTGCTTCCTCTTCTATTAGATTTAGTGTGTCAGGCTTCATATTCAGGTCTTTGATACACTTGGATTTAAGTGTTTTACAAGGTGATAAGTATTGGTCAATTTGCATTCTTTTCCATGTCGACATCCAGTTGGACCAGCGCCATTTCCTGAAGATGCTGTCCTTTTCACCTTGTGCGGTTTTCGCTTCTTTGTCCGAAATTAAGTGACCATAGATGTTGAGGTTTATTTCTGGGTCTTCAATTTGATTCCATTGATCAACTGGTCTGTTTCTATACCAGTACCATGCTGTATTTTTTAAATATAGTATTAGTATAGCTGAAGATCAGGGACTGTGATACTCTTTTTTTTTTCTACTGGATTGATTTAGCTATTCTTGGTTTTTGTTATTCCATATGAAGTTGAGAATTTATCTCTTAAGGTTTGTAAGGAATTGTGTAGGTATTTTGATAGGAATTTCATTGAATCTGTATATCGTTGTAATGGTAGAATGGACATTTTTATTATCCTGATTCTACCAATCCATGAGCATAACTGATAAAACACCTTCAGCTAAGTGGCTGGATACAAAATCACTTCAAAATATCAGAAGCCCATATTTATAAAAAAAATATAGACTGAGAAAGAAATTAGAGAAAGAAAACCCTATACAATATCCACAAACAATATAAAATACTTGAGGTACCTCTAACCAAGCAAGTAAAAGACTTGTATGACAAGAACTTCAAGTCCTTGAAGAAAGAAATTGAAAAGGACATCAGAAGACGGAAAGGTCACTTGAGTTTTTGTCTTAATCATTTTGACAGAAATCTCAGAGTCATTTTGAGTTGCAATTCCCTGATCACTAAGGATGTTGAGCATTTCTTCAAGTGCCCCTTGGCCATTAGAGATTCCTCCTTTGTGAATTCTATTTACCCCTGTATCACATTTTTTGATTGGATTATTTGTTTTTGTTGTTGTTGTTGTTTAATTTCTTGAGTTCTTTATATATTTGGATTTTAGCCCTCTGTTGGACGTGAACATATTGAAGATCTTTTTCCCAATCCATAGGCTGCCTTTTTTGTTCTAATGACAATATCTTTTGCCTTACAGAAGATTTTCAGTTTCGTAAGGTCACATTTACTGATTGTTGGTCTTAGAGCCTGAGCTATTGGTGTTCTGTTCAGGAAGTTTTCCCCTGTGCCAATGAATTAGAGGCTTTTATCCACATTCTCTTCTATTAGGTTTAGTGTGTTGGGCTTTTTGTTAAGGACTTTTATCCACTTTGATATAAGTTTTGTGCAAGGTGATAAATATGGGTCTATTTGTATTCTTCTACATGTTGACATCCAGTTAGACCAGCACCATTTTTTGAAGATGCTTTCCTTTTTACATTGTAGAGTTTTGGCTTCTTGGTCAAAAATTAAGTGACCAGAGAGGTGTGGGTTTATTTCTGAATCTTTGATTAGATTGCATTGATCAACTGGTCTGTTTCTATGCCAGTAAGATGCTGTTTTATTACTATTGTTTTGTAGTACAGCTTGAAAGAAGGGATAGTGATAGCTCCAGATGTTCTTTTATTGTACAGGATTGGTTTCGTTATTCTGGTTTTTTTTTTTCTTTTTCCATATGAAATTTAGGATTGTTCTTTCAAGGTCTGTAAGGAATGTTGTTATTATTTTGACAGAAATTTCATTAAATTTTGGTATACTGCTTTTGGAAGGATGGCCATTTTGTTATGTTGATAGTATATCTTGAAATCAGATATGGTCATCTATCCAGTTCAATTTATTTTTCTCAGGACTGTTTTGACTATCCAAGGTCTTTTAATGTACTTCCATATGAATTTAAGTGCCATTTTTTTTTCTATTCATGTAAAGAATGTCAAGGATATCCTCAGTGGGGTTGAGTGGGTTCTTCAATTTTCTTTGGTAAAATATTCCTTTTCACAATACTAATTCTACCATTTTATGAGCATAGAAGGATTTTTCCCTCTTCTAGTATCATCCCCGACCTTTGGAAGAGTTTATTTTATTTTTCAATAATAAATCACCATGACCAAAGCCACCTTAAGGAAGAGAGAATTTTGTTTAGGTTTTTGTTACAGAGGGATGAAAGTACATTATGGTGGGGTAGAGGTATGCCAGCAAGCAACAATCTTCTCCCTCTCCTACCCATTCCACTCAACTGAGTGGGGGGGGTCACTAAATATCAGCCCCACTCAGTTCAGTAGTCATATGAGGGATAAGAGCTTCCTCTTGTAATGGGGGCTTTCATGGCAATTTTTCCCACTAATAAGTAACAAGTCTATGTTCCTGATTTATTTGGAGTGTTGGTTGTGGGATAGTTATCCTGTAGTATATGGCTAAAATCCAATTATAACGGAGTAGATGCCATGTGCATCTTTTTGAATCAAGGTTAGGTCACTCAGAATGAGCTTCTCTAGTGTCATACATTTGGCACAAATTGCATGATTTCGCTGTTTCTGATGATTGAGTCCTATTCCTTCTTGAAGATGTACCACAGTTTTTTAATCCATTCCTCAGTTGAGGGACATCTGGGTTGTCTCCAGTTTCTAGCTATTACAAATAAGGCTGCTATGAATATAAATGAGGATATGTTCTTGTGCTTTGGTGAGGAACCATTTGGGTGGGTACCCAGAAGTGGTATGGCTGGGTCTTGAGGTAGGGTATTCCAAGTTTTCTAAGATATTGCCAGATTGATTTCCATAGTGGTTGTAAAAATTTGCACCCCTAGAAATGGAGGAGTGTTCCCCTTTCTTCACTGCCCCCCAGCAAGTGCTGTCATTTGAGTTTTTGATATTAGCTATTCTGACAGGTGTGAGATGGAATCTCAGGGTCATCTTGAGTTGCATTTCTCTGATGATTAAGGATGTTGAGCATTTCTCCAATTGTCTCACGGCCATTAGAGGTTCTACCTTTATGAGTTCTCTGTTTAGCTCTGTTTCCCAAAATTGATTGGATTATTTGGTTTCTTGGTGATTGATTTCTCCAGTTCTTTATAAATTTTTGATATTAGCCCTCAGTAGGAAGTGGGGTTCTTCAACATATTTTCACAACCTGTACATTGTCATTTTGTTCTAATGACAGTGTCCTTTGCCTTACAGAAGCTTTTCAGTTGTCACCTGTGCCAATGAGTTCAGGGATTTCCCCAAATTTCTCTTCTATTATGCTTTGTTTGTCCAGCTTTATGTTAAGGTCTTTGATCCATTTGGATTTAAGTTTTGTGCAAGGTGATGAGCATGGGTCTAATTGCATTCTTTTACATGTCGACATGCAGTTAGACAAGAACCATTTATTGAAGAGGCTTTCCTTTTTCGATTGTGTGTTTTTGGCTTCTTTGTCAAAAATTAAGAGACCATAGGTGTGTGGGTTCATTTCTGGGTCTTCGATTCGATTCCATTGATCAACTGGTCTGTTTATATACCAGTACTATGCTGTTTTTATTACTATTGCTCTGTAGTATAGCTTGAAATCTAGGATGGTGATACCTCCATATATTTTTTTATTATACAGGATGGATTTAGGTATTCTGGTTTTTTTGTTGTTCCATATGAAGTAGAGAATTGCTTTTTTGAGGTCTGTAAAGAATTGTGTTGGTATTTTGATGGGAATTGCATTGAATCTGTATATTGCTTGCTGAAGGTATTTATCTATTGTAGTAGTTCTCTGGTGGAATTTTTGAGGTCCCTTATGCATACCATCATATCATCTACAAATAAGGATAATTTGACTTCTTCCTTTCCTAATTTGTATCCGCTTGATCTCCTTTAGTTTTCTTATTGCTCTGGCTAGATATTTAAGTACTATATTGAAGAGATATGGAGATGGTATCCTTGCCTTGCCCTTGATTTTAGAGGAAATGCTTTAAGTTTCTCTCTATTTAATTTGATGTTAGCTACTGGCTTGCTGTATATCACCTTTATTATTTCTCTATGTGGTCCTTGTAGGCCTGCTCTCTCTATGACTTTTAGCATGAAGGTGTGTTGAATTTTTTCAAATGCTTTTTCAGCATATAATGAGATGATGGTGGTTTTTTTCATTCATCTTGTTTATATGGTGAATTGTGTTGATGGATTTTCTTATGTTGAAACATCTCTGCATTCCTGGGATGCAGCCTACTTGATCATCATGTATGATACTTTTTTGTGTTCTTAGATTTGGCTTGCCATTATTTTATTAAGTATTTTTTCATCTATGTTCATGAGGGAAATTGGTCTGAAGTTTTCTTTTTTTGTTGAGTCTTTGTGTGGTTTAATAATCAGGGTGAATGTGGCCTCATAGAATGAGTTTGGCAGTGTTCCTTCTGCTTCTATTTTGTGTAAGAGTTTGAAGAGTCTTGATATAAGCTCTTTTTGAAGGTCTGGTAGAATTCTGTGCTGAAACCATCCAGCCCTTGGGTTTTGGGTTTTTTTTTTTTTGGGGGGGGGTTGGGAGACTGCTTCTACTTCCTTAGGGGTTATAGGACTGTTAAATTTGTTAACCTGATATTGATTCAGCATTGGTAGGGGGAATCTATTCAGAAAATTGTACATTTCACTCTGATTTTTACATTTTGTGGAGAACAGATTTTTACAGTTACACTTAAAAATTCTCTGGATTTCCTCAATGTCTGTTGTTATTTTTCCCTTTTCCTTCCTGATTTTGTTGACCTGGGTATTTTCCTTCTGCCTTTTACTTAATTTGTCTAAGCGTGTGTCTATTTTGTTACTTTTCTCAAAGAACCAACTCTTGGTTTCATTTATTCTTTGTATTGTTCTTTTTGTTTCTAAGTTGCTAATTTCAGCTCTTAGTTTGATGATTTCCTGTCTTCTGCTCCTCTTAGGAGTGTTTGCTTCTTTCTTCCAGTTCCTCCAGTTCTGCTGCTAATTTGCTAATATGAGAAGTCAAATTTCCTTTTTGAAGGCATTTAGTGCTATGAACTTTCCTCATAGCACTCTTTCATTATGTCCCATAAGTTTGTGTATGTTGTGCCTTCATTTTTGTCGGATGTTAAGAAGTCTTTGATTTCATTCTTTATTTTTTCCCTGACACAGTAGTCATTGAATAGAGAGTTGTTCAGTTTAAATAAATGTGCAGCCTTTCTGTTATTTATGTTGTTGTTGAAGTCCAGCTTTATTCCATGGTGGTCGGATAAGATACAAGGGGCTATTTCAATTATCTTGAATCTGTTGAGGTTTGTGTTGTGTCCAACTATATGGTTGATTTTGGAGAAGGTTCAGTGATGGGTAGTGTTAATCATTCTAAATATTAATTGATTGGGCCTGCTTGCTGTCTGTTACTTATATTGACTCTAATTGGTTAAATAAAGTGCTGAGGCCTGAGATTGGGCAAAGACAGAGAAAGGTGGGACTTCCTGAGATTAGAACAGGAAGCCTGTGCTTTAGACAGAGAACTAATTCATTCCAGCCAGGAGCAGGAAGAAGGAGGCACAAACCATGGGTTAGAAAAAAGATCCTCATTCCATGTGACCTGGAAGATCACTATAGCATGGAGAATGGCAGTCCAAGAGGACGTATGTATATATGGGTCATATTTGGTCAATAGAATTATGAGGTAGCTTAGATGGGCTATGATTGCACAATTCAGGCAAAGTCCTGTGAAAATCCATGAGTTCTCTGTGTGCTCATTTAAAATGGTGGCTTAAGTATTGACTGCTGCTGAACCAATTAACTATAATCTAAATAATGATAAATAATTTAGTTAGCCAATTTTTTTTACATATGGCTCCAAAACATGGCAATTAGAATCCATGGTCCAGCCTGAGATGGCCCAAGTGAGAAGAAGTTTCCTAGCAAAAGAGCAGGGAGCTGAACCCAAATACATTTCAAAGATGTGGCTACCTTAACAAAAGGTGTTGCCTTGCAGAAAAGGCTGAGAGCTAAGTCTTAGATCTCCTTATGTACTAAAAAACTGGCAACCTTCTAAACAGAATTTGAGAGCAGAATTAATCACCTAGATTAAAAATGGAAGAATTCACAATGCCTCCATACATTTGGATTCCAATTGAATTTGTTCCTCTTAGCATGCAAATGATTTTTGCCCTGACAATGGTGGTTCTGTGTTTCTTTTTTGAGAAAGTTCAGACTACGATAGTCTTAAAGGAAAGAATTTACAGATGGAATGCTAAATTGCCAACAATGATAATGGAGAAAGGAGGAAGGCCCTTCCAGATAGATAATGCAAAATTGATGGCAGCTGGAGCTCAGAGCTCTCTGGCTACTAGATGCTTCTCAGGAGTTTCTGGTATTGGCATGTCAGTTAAGTGCAGCCAAAATTAGATTCTAAGGAATAATGAACAAAGCTTTAATTGCAGCATGGGATGGCATGGTTAGACATGCCAAGACTTTTGGAATGTTGTTTCTTTGCTTGATTTTTGTTTAAATGTCTGTGATTTTCCTATATCGGGAGGTAGAAAGGATAGTTTTCTGGTTTGGCATTGCTTAAACATAACAGATTTTTGAAGGTTTTTGATAGATTTTGAATTGTCACTATAGTCAAAGTTGCTCTCTGGGTTAGAGTTACTAATATCTGGGATTTAAGTGAAATATTTGAGGATGGTGGTACTGGAAAACGCCCTTAATACCTTAATCCCATCACACTAGAGGGTGAAACAGGCAGATCTCTGGATTGTAGACCAGACTTGTTTAAACAATGAAAGCAGGGTGGGAACCATGCTAATAAGATAAGGCAGCTTACTAAAGACAGTCTAGAATTCAAACATGACACATTTTTTTCCTTGATGTTAAGTTTAATAATATCCTTACTGATCTAGTGGATAAGTACACATAATCTTAAATGTACATAAAGAGAAAGGGGTCACCAACCAGTCTCCTGAGGTGTGGGAGTCCCACTGCAGAACTGGTTTCAAGAGGAATTTTGCCCCTAAAAGAGATCTGTTAATTGCCAGGCGTGATAGTGCATGCCTTTAATCCTAGCATATGGGAGGCAGAGGAAGGCTAATCTCTGTGATCTTAAGGCTAGCCTGGTCTACAAAGTGAGTCCAGGACAAGGATACACAAAGAAATCATGTCTCGAAGGAAAAAAAAAGAGAGATAAAGAAATATATTCTGTTATTCAATGTAAGGACCAAGAGTTAGGCTGGGGAAGAACATGCAAACTGCATGCCTCCCACAGCCAACACTTAAGAAAAGCTAACATAAATTATCATATCATGCTATTCCACACCAATCTCCTTAAGAATTGAGTGTCCATGGGAGAATTGGACAAAATGGTTTAATTAATGTTATTGTTTAGTAAAGGTAATTCAATTATTTCAGTTCATACCTTGCTCTCAAAACTTAGGACACAAGGAAAAAACAGGTTCCTTGTGTATTCAAGGCCAATCTAATCTACAGAGCTCTACAGAGCAAATCAAGAAAGCCCAAGATACAAAGAGAAGCCCTGTCTCAATATGGATAGATATATCCACATAGAAATTAAATCTCCAAAGAAAGGAGAAAAGGAAAAAAAATATATCAATGCATAACTTTGATCCTAAAACATGGGAGACAAAGACAGAGACAGATAGGTTCCTTTTGAGTTTGAGGCCAACCTAATTTACAGAAAACCAAAACAACATAGAATAAACCTGTTTTAATCAATTAATAAATTTATGACAACTGTAGAGGAGAATACTTAAACCCCATACACTCTTTTGCTGTATTTTCAATTTAAAATAGATTATATATAGTATATATATATATATGTAATACTACTACATGCCATCTTTTTATGACATGAATGGAGCCTTACAAATGTCTATCACATGTTCAAAAAAGAACAGAAGGTATTCCCTAATTAATTTGTTCATTCTGCACATCCAAGGCTTTTGGTAATTGCAGAAGTATATGTTACTTGTGAGAAATTATGTATTTTCAAAACAATGGGACCAGAGCCCAAAGAAGATAAGACAAGTAACCCAAATGATCCAGCCTCATAGACTTCCTCAATAACAGTTTCCTCAAAATATGCATTCAGAACAACTTCAAACAGCTTGCTGAGATGGCCCAGCCTCCAAGACTGTTCTAGACAGGAATTCAATAAAGCCCTGTACTTTCCTACCAAAGTCTAGCTTCAAACTACAAATTTCTCAGAACATTCAAATTGCTGAGCACATAGAGACTGGACAACAAATGTTACTATTAAAATGATTAACCATTTTTTTCCATTTTATTTGGGCCCCCAAACAGATTTTCTGCATACCAATTCAGCAGGTTGCTGTTTTAAGAGGGAGAAGTCCCATTCCCAAAATGTGGGTGGATGATTCTTTGGTCATTTTATTTGTTATAAATGTTGTTTATGGGTGATGGTTACAAATTGTTAAATGGTCTTGTTAAGCAAGATATAGGAGATTAGATTCAAGGACTTTTCTATTTATTTTTCTTTCTCTATCCCTCTTTCTCTCTTATATAGGGGGAAGGACTTGAAAAGAAAAAGAGGGGAAATATATGTATATAATATAGAAATGATAAGATATAAGGATAGATTATTGAATCTGCTCTAAAACTCAAAACTATTGTTATTCTCAAATAAGGTTATTTTTCAATACATTGGTATAGAATTTTGTATATAAATAGAAAAATAAGTTTAAATTTTGATTAATTAGTATAGAATTTTATATTTTGACACATATGTTGTACATATCAACTTATATAAGGAATTGCGCCTATACAAATCATTTAAAAGTACAGGTTTACTTCTGATCCTTTCATGGGTTGCTACTGCAATCAATTTCGGGGTCTGGATCATACAAGTTGACTGGCCAGTTGAGCTTCTGGTCATGTCAAATACTAGTCTTAATTTATCACAAAATAGACTCGATAGGTTAAACAGATAGGAAATGGTTAAAAATATACAGTTTGCTTGTTCAAAGTTGATAGATTTATAAATAAAATACATGTCTTCAAAACCCTCAGAGTCATACAGAAAATGGCATTTAAAGATTTTTTATTATTTAAAGAATTGTTTGACTTAAGACAGTAAGCTCCTGACAGCTCCCATTTGACTTGGAAGAAAACAATGAGCATAAAAAGAATTCTCCCATCAGGAGCTAATTCCTACTAGGCAAAAATGTCCCTGCTCTCTCACCAGACTATATACAGTCCATATATGGACCAGAGCTTAAATGCAGGTAAGTCGCTGTCCTGATTCTGCAGAGACAGAATGGGGAAATCCTTCTTATTTCCTGCTGGACAATTTAGTCTGTGAAAAATGCTTGGCCAGAAGGATGAAGATGATGCTCCAATGATATCAAGAGATATTTGGGACTGTCTAGGCAACAAACTGTCATATTTCTTTTCGGAAGGTGCTGTCCTATGTTTCCTACTCACTCAAATAAAAACTTTATCCCTTCTAATGTATTTTATGGGGTTGAATGTATAATAGTTATCAAATATCAAATGAACTAGAGCTGTTTAGGATTTAATAGGATATTTTTAAGTCTAAATAAAATCTTTGTGTTTATAAATATAGGATATGATAGAAATTATTTAGGTTCAGAACTTTAGACACACCAGATAGATAAATGATGTTTTTTCTTCTTCAAATTGCATGATACAAATAGGCTGAACATTACATGTGTACCTTTCATATATGGTTTTCTTGATTGTTTCATATTTGTTCTTATTGTTTTTACTATATGGGTTAAAAAATTTAGCCTTTTTATTAGACAAAGGGAGGGAATTGGTAGGGTAGTGTTAAGCATTCTAAATGTTAATTAATTGGGCCTGCTTGCCATCTGTTACTTACATTGTCTCTGATTGGTTAAATAAAATGCTCATGCCTGAGATAGGGCAGATAGAGATAGGTGGGACTTGCTGAGATTAGAACAGGAAGACTGCTCTTTAGACAGAGGATTAACTCATTCCAGCCAAGAGCAGGAAGAAGGAGGCACACACCATGGGTTAGACAAAAAGAATCTCATTCCACATGGCCAGGAATATCTGCCTAGCATGGTGAATGGCAGTCCAAGGCTACTTATGTATATATAGGGTTATATTTGGGTAATAGATTTAAGAGCTAGCTTAGATGGGCTAGGATTGCACAATTCAGGCCTAGGCCTGTTAAAATCCATGTGGTCTCTGTGTGTATTCTTTTATAATGTTTGGTTAAAGATTAACAGCTGCCAAACAACTAACAATAATCTAAATACTGGTACAATTTTAATTAATTATTTCTACAGTTCAGTGCGGTGCTGAAAGAAGGTGTATTCTTTTCTGTTTGGGTGAAACCTTCTGCAGATATCTGTTAGGAACATTTGGTTCAAGACCTCCGTTTGTCTCATTATTTCTCTGTTTTGTTTCTCTTTTGATGACCTGCCCATTGTTGTGGGTGGGGTGTTGAAGTCTCCCACTATTAATATGTGGGAATCAATATGTGGTTTATGCTTTAGAAGAGTTTATTTTACAAATGTGGGTGCCCTTGTATTTGGGGCATAAATATTTTGTACTGAGATGTAACCTTGATGAATTTTTCCTTTAATGAGTATGTAGTGCCCTTCCCTATCTTTATTGATTAACTTCAGTTTAAAGTCTATTTTATTTGATATTAGGATTGCTACTCCAGCTTGCCTCATGAGCCTACTTGCTTAGAAAACTTTTCCCAGCCCTTTTCTCTGAAGTAGCTTCTATCTTTGTCAGTGAGATGCATTTCTTGTAGGCAGCAAAATTATGAGTCTTGTTTATGGATCTATTCTATAAGAAAGTGTCTTTGTATTTGGGAGTTGGGTCTATTAATGTTGATGGATATTAATGAACAAATGTTATTATTTCCTGTTATTTTGATGTAGGTGCTGTTTCTGGGTTTCTTTTGTTTTAATTGTAGTGGAGATTTTTGCTTCCTCTCTTTTCTTGGATACAGTTATTTTCTCTTGGTTGGAATTTTCCACTTAGGATCTTTTGTACAGCTGGATTTGTGGGTATACACTGTTTAAATTTGGTTTTGTCATGGAATACCTTGTTTTCACCTTCCGTGTTGATAGAGAGTTTTGCTGGATATAGTAGTCTGGCCTGGAACCTATGTTCTCCTAGGGTTTGTAGGATGTCTTCCCAGGCCCTTCTGGCTTTTAAAGTTTCTGAGGAGAAGTCAAGTGCAATTCTGATGGGTCTGCCATTTTATGTTACATAACCTTTTTCTCATATAGCTCTTAAAATTCTTTCTTTGTTCTGTACATTTAGAGTTTCAATTATGATGTGGTGCGAGGAATTACTTTTCCGATCTAATCTGTTTGGAGTTCTGGTTTCCTCTTGGGATTTAACTGGCATCCTTTCTTTAGGTTTGGAAAGTTTTCTTCTATGATTTTGTTGAAGATGGTTCCTGGACCTTGGAGTCAGGCATCTTCTCTTTCCTCTATGCCTATAATTCTTAGGTTCCATCTTTTCATTGAGTCCTCTATTTCTTCGATGTTGTGAGTGAGAACTTTTTAGATTGCTCATTTTCTTTGACTGTTGTACTGATTTTCTCAATCGAAACTTCCACTCATAAGATTCTATCTTCCATGTCTTGTATCCTATTTTTGATACTCATATCTGTTGTTCCTGCTCTCTTCCCTTGGTTTTCTACCTCCAGGATTGTCTCTGCTTGTGTTTTCTTTATTGCTTCCACTTCCATTTTCAAGACTTGAACAATTTTATTTGTTTTATACGTGTCCACCTCCAGTTTGCTTGTCTTTGTTTACAAATCTTTCAAATCTTTCATTGCCTTGTCTCTTTCCCATTCATGTTTGGCTGAGTTGGGTTCAAGATCTCTAACAGTATTCTGCATTGCTTTCATTTTCAAAATTGAGGATTCTTTAACCTCTTTCAGGGATTTAATTTCCTCTTGTAAATAATCTACCATTTTCTTAAGCATAGATTTGTCATCACTTTCAGGTGTTTCAGCTCTGGTGGTTGGTTGTTTATGGCTTGCTGCATTTACCTCGCTGAATTTTGTTGGAGTCATATTTCCCTGATTTTTTTCAGTTTTGTTCTTTCGCTGACCTTTAGCCATCTGGTTTTCCTTAACTCATTGTTCCTGATGTCTCCTCGACCTGGTGCCAAGGAGGGAGCTTTGGTATAGAGTCCATATAATCTTGGTGGTCTGTAGCTCAACAGAAGCTTGGTGGGGTATTGAGATGGGTACTTGGTCTCAGTGGTCCCTCTGAAGTTCACCTCTTCCCTTTGTGTCCCAACTGGGAACTCAGGTCAGGGATTGGAATGTACTCTTACGGCTTACATAGTCTTGTGTTCTAGCAGGTATTCCTACTAATGTCTGTAGGGCTTGGCGGATCACAGATTGTAGGCTGGAGCAGGATATCTCCTGCCACTGGTGTGTCCAGTCAGAGGGTTAGGTCTGTGGTCATGGTCCACACCAGGCAGATTTTCCCAGGTCATCCCCAGGGCACCTCTGTGTCTCTCAGGCCTAAGCAGTAAGCTTTTAATGTCTGAATCACTCAGGTGGTGCACAAAGGCCAAGAAGTCAATACTCCTGCTCTGGGTCTGTAGATGTTGAAGACCAGGTATCCCACTGAGAAGGGGAAAATGTTCACAGACTCCAAGGGAACACCATAACCTGTCTTCTTGGCTTGTACTCTGTGGAGTTCCACAGCCTTTTAATTTGACCACCCACCTTTCAGCCCACTCTGATCTTACCGTTTCAGTGGTACTGCTGGTCCTCTTTTGGTGGCTGGCACAACTGTGTGGGAGCTGGGAGGTACTTCTATCTTGCAGTTGGGACTGCCTGCCAAGGCCTTGCGGTGATCAGACCTGCAGGACATTGCACTGGTGCAGGAAGAGCAGCCCTCTGTCCTGTCTTGATGCAATGTTCTTCCATGTGATTATATATCCAGTAGAAGGTCCTCTAAGTCCAACACCTTTCAGGGTATGCCAAGATATGCTTGTGCCTCCCAGACTGCTGCCCTGCTGGGGATAATTCGAGGTTGTCCCACAATTCTTCTGTAGCTCAGAAAGCACTGTGAATTTCCACCATAATGGATTGGCTGAGAATATACATGTTCCCATAGATCCACTGGTCCTCTCAATGGTGCTGGAATACCCCTTTGGAAGCTGGGTGTTCCAGAGGCTGGTGAGTACCCCTGTCTGGGGTTTGGAGCCACTTGCTGGGTAAACACCAATTTCTGTGGCCGCAAAAGGCCCCGGTGCCTCAGTTCCTCAACAGGCCCCTCCGCTGGTAGGTCTCTTTCCCTGAATGTCTTAGAGTCCTGCCCAGGGACCCCCACTAGTTCTTGGGTTCGCCAGGTGAAACCCTGTGGGTTAATGCTTCTCAGGTTGTTGCTCAGCTTGTTTATATTTCTGCAATGTTGTAGCTATTTTCCCTGAGATCAAATGGCGGCCAGCTGCCGCCATCTTGGATGCCCCCCTAATTTTAATTTTTTTAAGGCTATTATGAATGAGAATATTTCTTTGATTTCCTTTTCAGCATATTTTTTATTTGCATATAGAAAAGCTACTATTTCTTGTATGTTAATTTTGAATCTTGCCAATTTATTGAAAATGCTGATCAATTATAGGAGTTTTCTGGTAAAGTCTTCCTGACCTCTATATCTGCAAAAAAAAAGGATATTGATTATTTCTTATCTTGTTTATATTCTTTCTGTTTCCTTTTTATATCTTATTGCTCTAGCTAAGACTTTGAAATCAATATTGAATATGAGTAGAAAAAGTGGAACGTCATATAATGGGAATGCTTCAAGTTTTTCTCCACTTAGAATGATGTAGTCAATGGGTTTGTTGTATACATTATTTATTGTGTGTCAAATGTGGTCCTAGGGCTGAGAATGGACATGATACAAGCACACCTAACTGACCCAGTAGTTATTTTCATTCGAAAATAAAAATTTATTTCTTTTCCAACAGAGTCTCATTGAGGATACAAACTATTCTTAAGGGAAGGCCCTATAACGAGCAGGAGATGATCAAAACAAAACAAAGTCAATGGCATATTCTATTCTTACTATTATTTTATATGTGTATTATGACTTCTTCTGGTTTTGTTTTGTTTTTCCCCCAGGGGGTGATGGGAGGTTCCTGTATATGTGAACTTGAGTGGCTCTGCATCTATATGTCTTGTTTGTACTTTTTCTCTGGCTCTTTTGCTTCTATTTCTTTATTTTGTACCATCTGATTGGTTTTAAAATCACATTTATTTTTATTTTTATTCTTTAACTCCCTATTTGTTTTGTAAGGATAGATAGAAAGGGTATAGATTTGGATAGGGGAGATGCAGAGGATTTCAGAGGTGTTGGGGTAGGAGGAATAGTAATAAATATACTGTATGAAAAAAATCTGTTTTCAATAAAGTAGAAATAGAAAAATAGAAAAGCATATTTTCTCTTCAGAACTTAGTAAAAAATATATTGAAGACCTTTAATGTTATTAAGCACTTATTCATTTTTCTATGTTGTCTGTATCCACCTTTTATAGTCTAAGAGTAATGTCCCCTTCAGAGAGCAGTAATACTCCATCTGTAGAGCACTCATGGATTTTCTATTTTAGTAAGGAGTACAAAATGAGAATTTGAATATGCATTATTTGAATGATATAAATGTCAAGTACTTAATTTCAAATTTAAAATGCATTCAATAAAACCCAAATAGATAATTAGTAATAGAAAATATAGTCTAAAGTATCTCATTTCTCCTGATGGAAGTAAAGTCCCTAATTTTCAGTTCCTTACAATCCTATAATCTGTGAATATATGAATTTCACCAGTGGGTGGCACATATCACCCACAGTAAGCAGATTTGTCTTCTGTGAAATTAGAATAAGATCTTGAAGACTCTGAACTACTTTCACTAAACTCTATATAATAATAATTTATGACCAATAAAATGGAACTTGATTGATAAGAATTATTTATAATATAAACATTATAAATTGATTATGCACCACTTTAAATTCATATTAATTCCTAGTCTTTGTCATTCCAAATATGTTAGTCTATATTACTTGACACTATAAGATTCTCTAGGCCTTCTGAATACTGAAGAATGAAAGTGAAAGCATCTAGGACACATGAGATATCTATACAATTCTGATATTATTTTTAGTATTAAATCTGAAGAAGATCCTATCTGGAATCTAAAACAAGAATGAAACATATGAAAATATATAGCACTGTTACCAAGATATACCAAAACAAATTTCTAGACGTACTTTATCATCTAAAATATGCTATCACACGGTAAAATGTAGTTAAGTATAGATTTGCTCAGTTTGTGCAGAATAAGGTAAGAATATTATACTTCTTGTAGAGTAGGAAATTAAGTGGAAACATTCTCAAATTTATTTCATTTAAAAGTACTTATCATGCAATGTTATCTCAAGGTGCTTAACTTTCTGTGTGTATTAATTTTCTTTTGAAAATCATATTATAATCAGTGTGCAGAAGTTCCAACAATCTAGGTTTAGCCATCTATTTCAATATGCCAATATACTGGAAGAGTACTGGTAAAAAACTGAGAAATAAGATGTAATTGCTGTGTGGGTAAGAGGAATAAATATAGTCTAGTGATCTTAAATTCACCTTCAGTTACTGATGTGAGATTTTAGGCTCAAGTGGAGAAAGAATCATGGCAGTGGGCCAATAAATAAGCAATCCTGGTCAAGATGTGTTCTTGCTTATCATTGTTTCAGCTCTGGCCTTAGAAGGTTTGCCAAAGAAATCCTTAGAAGCTTCTATGTGGTACAAAGAACTTATTGTTATCATAATTTGGGGGAACAAATGGGTCCTTTAAGATGGTTACTTTAGCCCAATCATGTAGTCTACCCTCATAGCCAATTGCTTTCCTTTGGATGGTCTGTCCTTGGAGACTTCCCTGTTTCTGGAATCAAAGATGATTGCAGCTCTACTACATCACTCTTATTTCACCCTTGAAGATCTTCCCCATCAGACATTCTGCATACACACTGCCTTTATTTCTTTCTTTCTATGGACAACACTTTTCTATTGCTTTTTGTGTCTTGTGATTTATTATTTTTTTTTGAAGTTACTGGGAACTTTTTACTCTACAAGTTTTTAAATGTGCAATAAATATTCTGGCAGAGATAGGAGAGGAAGTAAGTGTACATACTTGTATGCATACACATGTTCTGTTTGGCTCTTGTCAGTTCCTCTATCCTCTCAGGGTTTGTGTGCTTCTGCATTACCTGCTGAGAATGAGTCAATTCTCTTTTTGTTGAACACAATTTGCAGTCCCATTTTCCACTCTAATTTCTTTTTATTGAATGCTAGTCATTTAAACAATATATTGTGGTCCATTTGGACCACAGATCTTCTCCTCTTCCATGTTTATTGATGCTTCCATAGTTTCATCCCTCATTAATGTTAATTTGAGTTCCCTTGCTAGATTAATTCTACATGTTCTATATTTCCTGAAATGTTTGGCTGTTACTTTCTTCTCTGTCTTTTTTCTTTAATTCTAGTTTATTTCCTGGCCTGACTTCTTATGAGTTGCTCTTGAAGAGGAAAAGGGGGAACTTGGGAGACAGACAGGCAGATTCTATGTGAGTTTAATATCAGCCTGGTCAGTACAGAAGATTTCCTGGACAAGTAGGGCTTTATAGAGAGACCTTGTCTCAAAATAAGAGAATTGTTATTGAGAGTTCTTAGTTTGGAAATAAATAATAACTTCAGAATATTTTATGAAATGATGTAAGCCTGTTATTCTTTTACTATGTTCTGATACAGAATTTATTTTAGTTTTAACTTTTACTTCCAATTTGAGTAGAACATCAAGGAAAGAGAAAAGATAATAATAATAATAATTATTATTATTATTAATTATTTTCATCTTCTGTGGTATTGTAATAATGTGTACCTACTAGATATCCTATGATATACTGGAGCATTATAAAAATCCCTTATTCTCTTTACCAAATGTAAGATTTTTTTTTTAACCAGGCTCTACTTTGTTCTGAATAAATGCACAGACTTAGCCAAATGATGTATTACTAAATCCAGTTATTGCTGCCATTCTGAATAATACTCCAGGGATAGGGGTTTTTCCAAGCAACTGAACTCAGAGTCAGGTCAAATAGCCCAAGGACCTGGGAATAGAATGTGCAAAGGTTACTGTAAATAGTTAATAATGAAATGATGAGTGTATTCTAGGAATGGGGCTTAACTTGAGAATCAAATCAAGTCATCTCCCAGTTCACCAGCTGATGCTTTTTTCATGGCTAGTGTGCTCTATCATTATGGTAAAAGAGGAATGAAATTAGACTTAAGTTTAAACAGTATAATACCACTGTTTACACCAATGTTCAGTGGGTTGTTTTACAATGGATTTCTTTTAGGCTAGTTTTTGGTTATTTTCTAAAATTCAAGAATTTGTTGTTGTTCTTCTTCTTCCAAATTTTTTATTGCCTTTGTGAAAGATTTCACCTAGAACCTTACTCTCCTTTGTAGGTCTACTTCTTGTAAATGCTTCTTTATTCAACTTTAATTTTCATTAAATTTTCAACATAAATCCCCAAATTGTTTACTAAAAGGAAAATGATCATTTAGTGTCATCCACAGCCTAATCTACATTCTTATTCACCATTGACCAAAGAGAGCTAAACAAGTCACATCATTTAAATGATAGTTTGGACAAGGTTCATAAACTTTGTTTCTTTATGTATTAGTTATTACTTTTCTCATTGATCAGACCAAATCCATGACAAGAAGCATCTTGATGAAGAAAAGTTACAGCTTGACCATCAAGTAGTCCACCATGGCAGGGAAACATGAATGTGAGGCAATCACATTGCATCTGCAGTCTGAGACCATAACCCATGGGATGGGATGATAACAGGCCTCATTCAGCATTCAGGGTGGTTGTTCCAATTTAGTTCATGTTTTCCTAGAAATGCCCTTGAAATCATACTCCAAGATATTTTTTCCTTGTGATTCTAAATCCAATCAAGTTAACAGTGAAGATTAACCATCCCAAACTAAATGGTTTATTTTAAAAAAAATACTGGTGGGAGCTGATGCAGACCCACAGCCAAACACTAGGCAGAGACAGGGGAACCACAAAGAATAGGTGTAGGAAGGATTGATTATAGGAACAAGAGGGCCCAAGGACACCACAGGAACATGATTCTCAGAACAACTGAGGAGAATTCAAGTGTGCTGACACAGATCAAGGAGCCTGTATGGGTCTAACTTAGGTTCTCTGCATAGAACATATGGTTGTGTAGCTTAGTATTATTGTGGGACTCTCAACAGGGGAAGTGGGGAGGTATCTCTGACTCTTTTGCCTGTTCTTGGAACCTTTTACCTCTCACTGGTTTGCCTTGTCCAGCCTTGATATGAGGGTTTATGCCTAGTCTTATTGTAACTTGTTAGGACATATTCCTTGAATATCCCTAGGAGAACTGCTTTTTTTTTTTTTTTTAGAAACCGAGGAGTAGTGGATCTGAGAAAAGGGAAGGTGATAGGTGGGAGTGGGAGAAGTGGCAGAAGGGGAAGTTGAGATCAAAATGCAACAAACAAACGAGAGAAGAATGAAAAAAGTTTTATCAACATATATTAAAATATATAATATCTTATATTATTGTACACAAGTATATTATAAAGTTTTATCATACAACCCCTAACTATTGCCTTCTTTTCTTGCCATCCTACTCTTGCCAATCCCTTATTCTTCATAGCTAGTCCTATATGTTTATTAGTGTTTTTATGGCTGTGAAAAAATACCATGACCAAGAAACTTGGGGAGGTAAGGAATTATTCTGCTTGCACTTCCAGGGAATATTCTATCTCCTCCCAAAACTACCTATATAAATCTCTCTGCATTCCTTCAAATTCATGGCCTGTTTCATCAATTGTTATTGTATATGATTGTATGTATGTATGTAAGCATGTATGTATGTGTGTATGTATAAATATGTGTGTATATATAAGTGTGTGTGTTTATACATCACTAAATACACACTGCTCAGTCCGTATAATTTTTATTCATATGTATGTTTAAAGAACTGACCATTCAGCATTGGATGACCAATTGGTGTGCTCTTCCTGGGAAAAGACCATTTCTCCTCCTCTCAGTATTCCTTAGTTCCCTGTAGTTTTTGTATAAGGTTCAGGCCTTGTGGGCTTTCCTTCCTCCACTTCAGCACATCGATTATTATTGTCCTTCTTCAACTCATGTTTGGGCAGTCATGTTGATGAGAATTTATCTGTATAGCACGGAGATTGATAGGAGATAATCTCACAACAAATACTCTGGTTCTTACAATCTTTACACCCCATCTTCCACAATGTTCCCTGAGCTTTAGATGTGGTAGTTGTAATGTAGAGGTAACAAATGAGAGTGGGTTCATTTCATCATTATCTAAAAAAATTTTCATTGTATAGTTCTTTCACTTCATGAAGTAGGTGAGTTCCTAGATATTTTATTGAGATTATTGTGAATGGAATATTTTTCTACAGTTTATATTTTGAATAGTTCATTATTAGCTTGTAGAATAGCTGCTATTTTTTAATTTGCTTTCCTTCAACTTTGTTGAAAGTGTGTATCAGATCTAAGATATTTTTCTGGTAAAATCCATAGGATTTTTTCATTATATACCAATATTCTCTGTTAATAGATATACTTTGACTTTTTCTTTTCCTATTTGTATCACTTTTGTTTATGTTTCTTTTCTGATTGCACTAAGACTTGAAGCGCTATAGTAAATCAAATCAGAGTGGCCACTCTTGTCTTATTCCAGATATCGTTAGAGGACAAAATTTTCCTCATTTTGTACAATAGTGACTATGAGTTTGTCATATACCACCATGACTGTGTTGTGATACATCACTATTTTCTTCTGGGGTTTTATCATAAATCACCCTGATCATTGTCAACTGCCTTTTCTATATCTATTGTGATGACCATATGACATCTGTTCATTACTGTATTTATATGGAATCTTAAATTTATCAATTAGCATGATGAAATGATCTTGCACTCATGAAATAAAACTATGTTGGTTCTGATGCATGATACTATTCTTGGGTATTTGACTTCAATTTGAAAATATTTTGTTACTAATATTTAAACCTATGTTAATTAGGGAATATGACCCAGTTCGTTTTTGTTTGGGTCTTTATCCAGTTTGGATGTCATAGTGGTAAAATTAAGCAGTGAATTTGCTAAGCCTTAAACTTTTTTGCATGTCAGGGAATTTTAAAACTGTTATTATTCTTTGACAGTATCATACATGCGTATAACATCTTTAAGTTATGTTTACTCCTACAAACTTTTTTCATCTTTCTCACACAATTGCTAAACCACTTCTTCCCAAAAAGTTCTTCTATTATTTTCATATCTTTTTGTACGTTTGCTATGTGTATGCATGTGTGTTTGCCTGGGGGGTGGAGAGAGAGAGAGAGAGAGAGAGAGAGAGAGAGAGAGAGAGAGAGAGAGAAGTGAGAAACAGAGTGGGGATAGCAATAAAGAAAGAGAAAATTAAGTTTATTAGTCATTTACACAAGCGTTGATTTTTGTGCATTGACGAAGGTATTTATATATTCTTAATTTAATTTTGGTTGATAACATGTATTTAAGGATTAAAGATTTACCTATTCCTCCTACATTTTCTAGTTTTTTTGGAGTATCTATTTTTAAAATATTCACCAATGATCCTCTGAATTTCATTTTAGTCTCTTCTAACAAGTCCTTTTCACCTCCACTCTTATTCATTTCAGTCTACTCTCATTGTTTTGGTCAACTGTTAAATCTTATTTGTTTTTTCAAAGAATCAACAATATCAAAGATTAAAAAGCATCTCTGTACATTTTTTTCTAATTCCTTGCAGTTCAGAGCTGCAGGAAGTTTACTATATGGGTTGTCAAAATACTTTTAGACAAATTAGAAACAATGCTAATAGGAAGACCCTTTATAAGATTATTTAGCATTGATTTTAGCTTTCTGGAATGTTGTATGCTAGTTGCTTGGGGACAACTACTGATCAGGTATGCTGGCCACATGAACATGTTTGTATACATGTGTTCTTGTGTGTGTTATATGTGCAGTTGTTTTTAAAAAGAGATAAAAGGGTAGTAGTGAATTACCAGGGCAAAATTTAACTCAAAATTGAATCTCATATATATGAGCTCAAGACTGAGGCAGCTACTGCATTGTAGAAATATGCTAAACAAATAAATTTGAAAGAATATAAAGAAAAAGTCAATGTATGACCATACCTCTTTAAGCTAACACCATAAAGAACTATACAATAAGTACAAGGATGAAAGAAAATCAACATGAACCACAATCCTACCCTTAGGTCCAGACTGTTTCCCCTAAATCTTAGATTTGTTTTTAAACTATGAGAGGGGGAAGTACATCCAACTAATTTAATGTGAAAGGCAGGAGGCATTTTCTTTCAAACCAACACAAAGAAACCACAACTTCTGTTGCTGACCCCAAGAAAATATTACCAAGTTGATTTGACCTCCAAGATCCTGGTTTCTTCTTAATCACAAATGATACTTTAACCCCATCTGACCAATATTGCTTGCCACAGTGAAGCAAAATTTTCACTTTAGTAGTTCTTAATTCAAAATATTATATGATCCAAACAGTATTGGCAAGGAACTCTAAAACTCCCAAAGCCAGACCTCCTTCCTCCAAACTGCTCTCAGCCATATCATCTAAGTCCTGAAGGAGCTTAATAAGCTATGAGCACTCAATGACTTCTCTAGCCCAATGTTCAAAAGTGCTTCCTCAACCCACCAGAAAACATGGATCAGGACTGTCACTGTAATAGCCCATGACCTGGACCAATTTCTTTCTTAGGGTTTCCATTTTGTGATAAAAATCCATGACCATAATCAATGTACAAAGTACATGCTTTATTATATACTTCATTCTGTATTTTATCATCCAGATGATGAAGTGGTCATGGAGGAGTACTACTAACTGGCTTGCTCTACATTATTTGTTGAGCCTGATTTCTTATAACATCAAGGACTTCCAGCTGGGGGTAGTACTACGATCAGTGAACTGGGATTTCACACATCAAACATCAATAAAGAAAGTATATCAGAGGCTTTTCTACAGGCTACTCAGTTTGGGACCTTTTCTCAATTGTGCTACTAAGATGATTCTAGCTTGAATATCAAGTTGACTTAGAAATAGCCAGTAGAGTAAAAGTCTACTTCTAACTCTAGTTTATTCATTCACTGTTACTTTCTTATCAGACAAAATTATTTCCTTTGCTGTTTTTTTTTCATTCATACATTGTTAAAAGTATGATTACTTCTTCATATAACTTTCATTCTCAAAGTGAAACACAAAACATTATGCACAAGGAACATAAATGATCATAACAACTACAATTTTATATATCTATAAAATATTTTTCTGTTGGGAATGAAAATTATTTAAAGATTTGAAATACTTGTGATTGTTAGAGTCCATCTTAGATACAAAAGATCAAATTCAATTTGATTTACAAAGTTACAATGGCCATTCTATTCTGATATAAATGATATGTACCATTTTTTAATCTTTTAAATGTAGAGTGTTTGAGAAGAAATAAAAAATTCAAAGACAAACTTGAATACCAAAATGATTCCACATGGTATTATATATATGCCAATACTTTTGTGTAACTGTTGTTTGTTATCATATGATATTTATGATTCATGTTATCCTGGTCATGGTTCTATTGCTGTGAAGAGAAACCATGACAATGGAACCTCTTATAAAAGAAAGTAATTGGGCTTGCTCACATTTTCAGAGGTTTAGACCATTATCATCACAGCGGAAAGCATGGCCCAGAGATTGGTGTCATACAGGAGGACATCATGCTGTAGAAGTAGCTGAGTGTTCTATATCGGGGTCTGTAGGAAGCTGTAAGAGTGACACTGGGCCTGCCTTGGGCTTTTGAAACTCAGCCCACCCTCAGTGAAACACTTTCTCCAACTAGGCCATACCTACTCCAAGTCCACACCTCTTAATCTTTCTCCAGTAGTGCAACTCCCTGATCTAAGCACTCATATATATGAGCCTATGTGGCCCACTCTTATTCAAACCACCACATTCCACTCCTTGCACCCATAAGCTGATAGCAATATCATAATGCAAAAATGCATTCAGTCCAAACTCAGAAATCCTCAAAATCTATCACCTACTCAAAGCTCTTTAAAACCCCAAAGTTCAAAGTATCTTCTGATTCAAAGAAATCTCTTAACTATAACCCACTGCAAAATAAAAAAATATAAAATCAGATCACATACTTCTAATATACAATGGGAAAGGATATACATTACCATTCTAAAATGGAGGAAAGGGAGACTACTGAGGAAATGTTCAACCAAAGCAAGACTGAAAACCTTGTAAGGCAAATCCATATTCTGAATCTCCATGTCTGATGTCAAATGGCTCTTCAGATCCCCAACTCCTTTCAGTTTTGTTAACTGTAACACCTTTCTCTTGGGTTATTTCCACTCCTTGTTAGTAGTTTCCTCAGCAGGTATCCCACTACTTTAGTATCTTGGAGTCTGCAAAGCAATCCAAGCTTTACCTTCAGAGCATCACACCATGGCTTCTCTATGTTGCCATGCATGGAAAATCTGCCACATGCCTGGCATCAGTGGTTTTTCTTAGCCATGGATGGATATTCCATAACTCATTTTTTATATCCTTAACTCAAAATCCAAGTTCTCCTGTTTGGTGGGGTTAGAACATGGCCCACTCTTTTGATTAAATCTTCACAAGCTTCCTGGTTTTGATGGTTTCCTGCACATCTTATATTTTTTAAATTCCTTTTCACAAGGTATAAGCTTAGCTGGGTGGGGTCTTTCCCTGATGTCACAACTCCTTTTATTATATTTAGCATCAGGCTTTCCTTTAAACTTTTCATTTTTTAAGCACAGGTCTTAGCTCCATTAAACTTCCTTGTCTTCCATTTCTCCTCAAACTGTACATTTTGTATTTTCCTTGCTCTGTGTGTTCTTTTTCATTATAGATCTGCATAAGTGTGACTACTTATAAATTCATGACATAGTCAACACTAGGCTGTCTTGAAATCTTCTCTGCCACAGCCATTAATCCAAAACTCTTCAATTTAGCTTCAAGCAGATTTTTAAGACAATTGTAAAAGCACTCATATTCTTTCCCAAAATATCACAAGAATGGACTCTAGGCCATTCACTAAAATATGTCCCAGTGAGACTTCTTGTGCTGGGCCTGCAGCTCAAAATGCACTCAGTACTATCTTCCAAGTGCTCTAATGACAGACATGTATTACCATTCTTGGCTTCAAAGTTCTACTCTTTTTATTCATTGCATGGCCTTAACAATGACTTTTAAATGGAAGTGTTTCTTATCATATGAATATTTTAGTGGTATAAATATGTATAACCCTTACAAATTAAATCTTTGAAGATAATTAAATAAAAATACCATTACAGTGAAGCGCTTTACAAAACCATAAAGACTGACACACATATGAACTCACAGAAACTGTGGGAACAGGTGCAGGGCTTGCACAGATCCAAGCCAGATGGGATTCCAGCAGTGAGAGAGGGAAGTGAACACAAGATCATATCTCTAACCAGTTGACAACTTCTCACAAAGAAAAAGTTAGTTTCCTGCACTGGAGTCTCACTGAGTGTACAAACCACTCATAAGGAAAGGCCCAATGACAAGCAATAGGTGCCAATAACAACAAAAAAAAACAATGGTAATATTTTGAGTGTTCTTTCTTTATTACTTTGTTTGGAAATTTTTTTAACCTTAGCAGTGGTATGGTTATATATTATGCTTCCCTATTTTGTATTTTTTTGGAGTGTGTTTATATGTGTTTCTCGGATTCTGTGAGTATACGTGTTTCTCATATTTTTCTTTGTTTTTTGTTTGTTTTATTTTGTTTGTCTGTTTTCTAAAAAGAGGTAGAGAAAGAAGTCTTGGGATAAAAATTATAGGGAAGTTGGGAGAATGTGAAGTAAATAACCGAAGGGAAATCATGATAGGAATATATTATATGGAAAAATTATTCTAAATTAAACAAAAGAAAAGCACAATTCAGGCATTTATCCTATGTATAAGGGAGAATGAGAATTTATGTAGTCTTTAAAAATCATGATTTATACTGACAATCTTATGGAAATATTGATGTGTTACTGATTTAACACCAATACTAAAATTATTTGACGTATGTGTCACTGGGCATAATGAGATATATACATATATATATATATATATATATATATATATATATATATTATTCTTTGGAATTGGGACATCTTTACTGTTCATAGGAAATACTACTATATGTATCAAACTTGTCAGACTGCTCAAATAGTCATCAAAGGCTCTTTTAATAACTATCTTGTCATTATATTCATTACATTGATAAACCTTTTTGAATCCTTAATTAGTGGTAAATTACTACGAATTTATTATGTATCGTAGAAATTAATTACCACCTACTTTATCCATTCTTTCTTCACCTGTTGTCTGTCTCTTCCCATGAATATATGCTTTAAGCTTGTTTACTTTCCAACCACCAGTCAGTGACTAGAAGTGTTTCTGATAGGAAGTACGTACGATACTTGCTAAATGAGTAGGTCAATAACTGAGTAGATGAAGGGATAAAACCTAGGGAATTGCTTATTCATTTGCATCACTCAGTGGTAGGCTTAAACTAGGCACCAGATTCCCCAGGTTTCTATCCTGTTTCCTATTAATGGAAGAAAAATATAACCCTGCAAATTTATAATAAATAAAAAATGTAATAAAATGTTTAGAAAAAATTTGAAGAAATCTACAGATAGCTCTATATCAAGACTATAAGGCAATAGTTTACACTCAAAGAATTATGGGTGACAGCATGTTGCTGCAAACATAGGAGAGAAACAATAAATGCTCTAAGTATCACATACTAACTTTTGTCACTTTTAAGGTTTTTAATGCACATAAGCCTCAAATATTAGATATGGGAAAATCAGCAACAACAACCACTCCAGCCCTCCCCCCCAAAAAACCCTTGGATTTGTGGAAACTTTTGTGAAGTCTAATTCAAATAGCACTGAAAAACTAACTAATATCCATAGAAGCTTAGGACTGTGTGGTTCTACACACAAATCATTTGTGAGGTCGTGAATTCTATCCTAATGCTGCAAAAAATGAATAAATCTCTGAAATTTAATTTTAAATTCACTTTAAAGCTTTTAATATTATATATTAATTATATAGTAATAAGATTAATTGTGTTTTCATACAAGTATATAATGTAATTTGAGCATCTTCTTCCTTCATTACTTTCTCTTGTGAGACCTTCAATCCTAGTTACAGTTAATTCCTTTTAAAAACTCAGAAAAGGCTAGAGACCTCATAAGCCCCTCTGAGGGAATTATAGGTTTTCATGACCCTACCATCTACACTTAACTTCCAAAAAACTTCAAGGAGCAGGAAGTCTCATGAATCAAGCTCCTCAGCCACAGTTAACTGCCAATAAAACACCCATGATGGGGGGTGAAAACATGGACCACTCTTTTCTTTTTTTCCCAGTGGCCCACTCTTCTTTATTGCCTTTCCTTAAGGACAGTGAAACTTAACTGCAGCGTTTCATTAACATTTGCTGTGTAATAACAGAGGTTGATGTTGTTGTGACAGCTTTTCCTGGAGAAACACAAACTTATTTTTACTCTAAAGGAGCACTGATGGCAGACCAACATATGATTTTACTGAAGTCCAACTTGGTAAGACTATTTGGTTTATTTGTGTTTCTTACAGGACAGAAGTCTGGAGTTACTTATACGAGAATGAGCAATGTCCAAGCATTTATATCACAGGAAACTTTCCTGCACAACCCTTTCGCGGATAACAGTCTAATGAAAGCTGCATTAAGGAGTCCCACTTTGCATTAACCTTATATTTCCTACACACACTAGAATCTCCCATGACCACCTCATGCAGTGTTACCAACTTTAGAGTCACCGTCTGTACACTAAGAATTCAGATTCATTCATTCATTCATCCTTGAGAACTCAATTGAAACTGCCTAATTAATAAAAAAAGAAGAAAATTTATGTTTAACTAGTATGACTACGAGAAAAGCATAGTTCACAGCCAACCTCATTCCAGACTGAATAGTCTTTCCCCAGCTTAAATTCCAGCCTGAACAGTGAGTCCTCCTTTGACGAACTATTTCAGTTTCCCAAAGCCAGAGTCCTGAAGACAGCACCATTAATACCATTTCCAAAGGTCTTAATTTAACCGTTACCACCACCTGAAGCAGACCTCAGCCCCTGTGAACAATATCCCTGCCTATCCCTGATTAAAAACAAAAAACAAAACAAAACAAAACCTAGTTCATGCTCTCTCCTTGTCTGTTAAGAGAGAGTATTTAGGAAATCCTAAATAAACTTGGTGTCCTAAATAAACTTGACCCACAGTCAAGCAATCTCCTCATCTTTCTTTTTATAGTTTATTGTTTGTGTGACAGGTGCTCAGAGTAGGGACCCTCTTGTAACCCAGGAAGCAGTGGGCAGCAGGTGCTCATTCCTACCAAGACCGGATCCTGGGGCATTTTAGACTTCCACCTACAGGGTTGTGCCATCTCTTCAACTACCCTTTAGTAATTTTTCCCTCTCTCTATTCCTTTTGCTATCTCTCTCCCATGCTCCACCCCATCCCTCTACCATCCCCCCTATACACACAAATCTCTTTCTGGGGATATTTCTTCTATTTCCTGTATTATCCCTCAACAAAGATCAATGTACCACTCTACATAGTGAATGACCTTCTGGTCTCTCCCAAGATCTTCCATGACCTGTCCCTGAAGGACTGCCCAAATTCCGAACTGGGTATAGCATGTCTCTGATCTCTCAGGAGATGGTCTGTTGGATGTCTGAAATCCTGAACGACATGACTGCTTAGGATCTTTAGAACTCCCTGGGCTCTCCTCACCATCATTATATTTCCAAATTTTTAAAAACATCTTTAACCTCCATCTTGAGGTACCCTTTTTCAGGTTCTCTAAATGGAGGTTAAGAGCAAAATGCCTTCCAGGTAAACAGATTTCTTTCACAACACTACTTGATCACTGTATAAATTGTAAAACACCTCTCAATGGCCTGAAAATGGCACAGATTCACAGGGATATTGATAATTTCGTAACACAAAATGGAAAGTGGTAAGATCCATCTGCATCCCTATACTTCTCTATGCCAATAGTTTTCTCCTACCCAAATTTGGACCTTCAAAAAGGCTCCTCTGCCTTGTTCCCTTCGGAGACTCTCCTTTCCATTCCTTCCTCCACTACCAGCCAGCACAGCAGCCTCCACCTGCAGTGCTCCATCCTGGTGCTGTGTCTTTTTTTTCTTTTTTTTTCCTTTATTTTTTATTGCTTCAAGTTACATCTCAAACGCAGTCCCCTCCCTATTCCCCATCCAGTCCCACCCTCCCACCCTCAACCCCCCATCCTCTTCCCTTTTTTTCTTTTAAGATTAAGGTATATCTTATTTCACCCTACAGTTTCTCCTTTAAGTCCAACAAATGGCTCTTTCTCTTATAATAATAAATACAATACAGTACAACAGACGTAATTAGGCCACATTAATGAGGGTTATATGGCTTAACATATATTTCCAATGACCAGTCCATATGTATTTGGTACCTGACTTTAACATTCTACTATCTAAATATCTCCATGAGTTTAAAGTTCTATATCTGACTCAACATTCATAGTAATTACAAAACAATTTTAAAAGTATCTTCTTAGATGTATAACACTCTCTTGACTCCTAAACAACTCAAAATTTAATTATGAGACTCTATCTATCTGTTCTTCAATCACCTCAGAGACCTGAGAGGGATAAATATATCTGATTTTATAGGAAGTACAGGGTCTGCAGCTTCCCAAACTAAGAAATGACATACCAGTGACTGCCTGGACAGTTCCAATTTTCTCTCCATACATTACAGCATCTCTCTTCAGTCGTTTGGCCCTGCTTCTCTGACAGACATTGATTGTAGAGCAGGGGTTATAAAGGACTTACCTACCCTGTCTTGGCAGAGCTAGGCTGTCGACTTACCTGCTTCCAGGTTTTGTCCTTTTTGGACAGCATTCTGTCTACAGTTGAGGCAAGGGGCTTTTCCTACCAAGAGATAGGCTTGTGACTAATTCAATCATCTCCCACTGGAGATTCTTCGATGCTCATCTTCTACCTGGAGGAGAATAGGGGGTGCTGTCAGGAGTTGATATGTCTTGATATAAAAAAAATCTAAAGTTATGAAAACATCTTTGAATGCCATATTCTGCAGATCTCTTGAGGTTTTTGAAGAGGCCCTATCTATCTCTTATATTAGGGTAAGCAGATGTTGCTTGTCTCTTAGCAGGTTTATTTCTGATTAGCTTAGCAAGTAACTATAATAGGCTGTCATAGTACCTAACAGAATGACTGGCATGCATAACCATTAGTTTGCATTTCTTAATTATCCTAAACAGTTTATGACAGTTAGTAGTAAAAGGCCGAAACATCACATTTCATTTTTTTTCTTTACCTCCTAACCCTTCCATCCCATTTCTCTGGGGTGGGGTGTCCTTATATAACAGTCCCTCATCTCAGTTGAGAGGTCATATGAGGGCCAAGAGCCTTTTCATTTATTTGGGATCTATGAAGCAGTACCATCAGTGAAAAGTGTCTCGTTGCCTGGGGGAGAGAACTACTAAACAAACAAATCAATAAGCATACAATAGATAAAAATGACTAAAAAATAGAAAAAATATAACTAATATATAAAAAAATAAATAAAAAATAAAAATTGAAAATAAGAAGTCTATGTCCAAGTTCCCTTTGGTGTGTTAGTTGTAGTATTGATACCTTCTACTATATAGCTAAAATCCTACTATAAGTGAATAGATGCATATGTGTCCTTCTGAGTCTGGGTTAGTTCACTCAGGATGAGCTTTTCTAGTTCCATCCATTTGGCTGCAAATTGCATAATTTCATTGTTTCTGATAGCTGAATAATATTCCATTGTGTAGATGTACCACAGTATTTTAACCCATTCTTCAGTTGAGGGACATCTGGGTTGTTTCCAGTTTCTAACTATTACAAATATGCCTGCTATAAACATAGATGAGGAAACTTCCTTATGATTCCGTGAAGAGGCAGTTGGGTGTATACACAGAAGTGGTATGACTGGGTCCTGAGGCAGAGCTATTCCATATTTTCTAAGATATCGCCAGACTGACATCCATAGTGGTTGCACAAGCCTGCACTCCCACCAGCAATGGAGTAGGGTACCCCTTTCTCCACACCCTAGCCAGCATGTGCTGTCATCTGAGTTTTTGATCCTAGCCATTCTGACAGGTGTGAGATGGAATCTCAGAGTCGTCTTGAGTTGCATTTCTCTGATGATTAAGGATGTTGAGCATTTCTTCAAGTGTCTCTCAGACATTAGGGATTCCTCCTTTGTGAATTCTCTATTTAGCTCTGTCCCCCATTTTTTGATTGGATTATTTGGTTTCTTGGCATTTAATTTCTTGAGTTCTTTGTAGATTTTGGATATTAGCCCTCTGTCAGATGTGGGGTTGGTGAAGATTTTCTGCCAGTCTGTAGGCTGCCGTTTTGTTCGAATGACAGTGTCCTTTGCCTTACAGAAGCTTTTCAGTTTCATAGGTCCCATTTATTGATTGTTGATCTCAGGTCCTGAGCAGTTGGTGTTCTGTTCAGGAAGTTGTTGCCTGTGCCAATTAGTTCGAGGGTTTCTCCCACTTTTTTTTCTCATAGATTTAGTGTGACTGGCCTTATGTTAAGGTCTTTGATCCACTTGGACTTAAGTATTGTACAAGGTGATAAGTATGGGTCTAGCTTCATTTTATTACAAATGGACATCCAGTTGGACCAGCACCATTTGTTTAAGATGCTGTCTGTCCTTCTTCCATTGTGCCATTTTGGCTTCTTTGTCAAAAATTAGGTGGCCATAAGTGTCTGGGTCTATTTCTGGATCTTCAATTCAATTCCATTGATCTACTGGTCTGTTTCTATACCAATACCATGCTGTTTTTACCACTATTGCTCTGTATTACAGCTTGAAATCTGGGATGGTAATACCTCCAGATGTTTTTTTATTGTACAGGATTGATTTAGCTATTCTGGGCTTTTTGTTGTTCCTTGTGAAATTGAGACTAGCTCTTTCCAAGTCTATCAAAAATTGTGTTGGTATTTTGATAGGAATTGCATTGAATCTATATATTGCTTTTGGTAGGATGGCCATTTTTATTATGTTGATTCTACCTATCCATGAGCATGGGAGATCTTTCCATCTTCTAAATACCTCTTCCATTTCTTTCTTCAAGGGCTTGAAGTTCTTGTTGTACAGGTCCTTTACTTGCTTGGTTAGAGTCACCCCCACACATTTTACGTTGTTTGTGGCTATTGTGAATGGGGTTGTTTCCTTTATTTCTTTCTCAGCCCTTTTGTTTCTTGTATAAAGAAGGGCTTCTGATTTTTTTTGAATTAATTTTGTATCCAGCCACTTTGCTGAAGGTGTTTATCAGCTGTAAGAGTTCTCTGGTGGAATTTTTGGGATCAGTTATGTATACTATCATATCATCTGCAAAAAGGGATAATTTGACTTCTTCGTTTCCGATGTTTATCCCCTTGATGTCCTTTAGTTGGCTTATTGCTCTAGCAAGAACTTCAAGTACTATATTGAATCGATATGGTGAAAGTGGACATCCTTGTCTTGTCCCTGAGTTTAGAGGAAATGCTTCAAGTTTCTCACCATTTATTTTGATGTTGGCCACTGGCCTGCTGTATATTGCCTTTATTATTTCTAGGTACAGCTCTTGTATGCCTGTTCTCTCCAGAACTTTTAGCATGAAGGGGTGTTGGATTTTGTCAAATGCTTTTTCTGCATCTAGTGAGATTATCATGTGGTTTTTTTCTTTCATCTTGTTTATATGGTGAATGACGTTGATAGATTTTCGTATGTTGAACCATCCCTGCATCCCTGGGATGAAGCCTACTTGATCATGGTGTATGATACTTTTGATGTGTTCTTGAATTCGGTTTGCTAGTATTTTATTAAGTATTTTTGCATCTATGTTCATGAGGGAGATTGGTCTGAAGTTCTCTTTCCTTGTTGGGTCTTTGTGTAGTTTAGGAATCAGGGTGATTGTGGCCTCGTAGAATGAGTTTGGCAATGTTCTTTCAGATTCTATTTGGTGAAAGAGTTTGAAAAGTATTGGTGTTAGCTCCTCTTTGAAGGTCCGGTAGAATTCTGTGCTAAAACCATCTGGCCCTGGGCTTTTTTTGGTTGGGAGATTTTTAATGACTGTTTCTATTTCCTTAGGGATTATAGGGCTGTTTAATCTGTTTATCTGATCTTGATTTAGCTTCGGTAGGTGGAATCTATCAAGAAAATTGTCCATTTAACTTAAGTTTTCAAATTTGGTGGAGTATAGATTTTTAAAGTAGGATCCAAATATTCTCTGGATTTCCTCAATGTCTGTTGTTATTTCTCCCTTTTCATTTCTGATTTTGTTGATTTGTGTTTTCTCCCTCTGTCTTTTAGTTAATTTGGCTAAGGGTCTGTCTATTTTGTTGATTTTTCTCAAAGAACCAACTCTTGGTTTCATTGATTCTTTGTATAGTTCTTTTTGTTTCTAAGTCTTTGATTTCAGCCCTAAGTTTGATGATCTCCTGCCTTCTGCACGTCTTGGGAGTGTTTGCTTCTTTTTTTTCCAATTCACCCAGTTTAGCTGTTAATTCGCTAATATGAGCTGTCACAATTTTCTTTTTGAAGGCACTTAATGCCTTCAAACTTTCCTCGTAGCACAGCTTTCATTGTGTCCCATAGGTTTGGGTATGTTGTGTCTTCATTTTCATTGGATTTTAAGAAGTCTTTGATTTCTTTCTTTATTTCTTCCCTGACCCAGTGGTCCTCTAGTAAAGAGTTTTTCAATTTCCATGTGAGTGTAGACTTTCTGTTGATTCTTTTGCTATTGAAGTCCAGCTTTATTCCATGGTGGCCTGATAAGATAACAAAGGGTTATTTCAATTTTCTTGTATCTGTTGAGGCTATTTTTTTGTCCAACTATATGGTCGATTTTGGAGAAGGTTCCGTGAGGTGCTGAGAAGAAGGTGTATTCTTTTGTGTTTGGGTGAAACGTTCTGTAGATATCTGTTTGGTCCATTTGGTTCATGATCTCTGTTAGACTCATTATTTCTCTGTTTGGCTTCTGTCTTGATGATCTGTCCATAGTTGTGAGTGGGGTGTTGAAATCTCCCACTATTAAAGTGTTTGGATCGATGTGCGATTTAAGTTTTAGAAGCGTTTCTTTTATAAATGTAGGTGCCTTTGTATTTGGGGCACAGATGTTCAATATTGAGATGACCTCTTGGTGTATATTTCCTTTAATGAGTATGTAATGCCTTTCTCTGTCTTTTTTTATTAACTTCAATTGGAAGTCTATTTTGTTTGATATTAGGGTGGCTACTCCAGCTTGTTTCCTGGGTCCATTTGCTTGGAAGACCTTTTCCCAGCCCTTTACACTGAGATAGTGTTTATCTTCAATAGTGAGATGTGTTTCTTGTATACAGCAAAAAGATGGGTCTTGTCTATGGATCCAGTCTGTAAGTCTGTGTCTTTTTATTGGCACGTTGAGTCCATTGATGTTGATGGATATTAGTGACCAGGGGTTGTCATTTCCCATTCTTTTGCTATAGCTGGCTGTCTTGTGTTTCTCTTTTGTTTAGTTGCTGTGAAGGTTTCTATTTCCTCTGTTTTCTTGGGTGTTGTTATCTTCTCTGGGTTGGAATTTTCCTTCTAGGATCTTCTGTAGGGCTGGGTTTGTGAGGAGATATTGTTTGAATTTGATTTTGTCATGGAATATCTTGTTTTCTCCTTCTATGTTGATAGAGAGTTTTGCTGGGTATAGTAGTCAGGCTGGGCACCTCTGTTCTCTCAGGGCTTGTGGGACATCCATCGAGGCCCTTCTAGCTTTTAAAGTTTCTGAGGAGAAGTCAGGTGTGATTCTGATGGTTCTGCCATTGTATGTGACTTGGCCTTTTTCTCTTATAGCTTTTAATATCCTTTCTTTGTTCTCTACATTTGGAGTTTCTGTTATTATGTGGCGAGAGGAGTTTCTTTTCTGATCTAATCTGTTTGGTGTTCTGTAAGCCTCTTGGATTTTTACTGGCATCTCTTTCTTTAGGTTTGGGAAGTTTTCTTCTATGATTTTGTTGAAGATATTTCCTGGACCGTGGAGTTGGGCGTCTTCTCTTTCCTCTATGCCTATAATTCTTAGGTTCCGTCTTTTCATTGAGTCCTTATTTCTTGGATGTTGTGGGTGAGAGTGTTTTTAGCCTTCTCATTTTCTTTGGATGTTGTACTGATTTCTTCCATCCAATCTTCCATGCCTGAGATCCTGTCTTCCATCTTTTGCATCCTATTTTTCATACTCACATCCGTAGTTCCTGTTCTCTTCTCTTGATTCTCCATTTCCTCTTTTAACTCTGACTGTGTTTTCTTTATTGTTTCCATTTCTATTTTCATGTCTTGAATGGTAGTGTTCGTTTTGTAGATTTCCTTCTCCAGTTCGCTTGTTTTTGTCTGGAGATCTTTCATTGCTTTATCCTTTTCCTGTTCAAGCTGGCTCACCTTGGCTTGGAGCTCTTTAATGATGTTATTCATTGTTTTGACTGGTAGAATTGTGGCTTCTTTGAATTCCTTCATAGTTTTAGGTTCTTCTTGAAGGGACTTTATCACTTACCATAATGTAGAATTGTCATCGTTTTCATGTGTTTCAGTTGGGGTGAGGTGGTTTGGGCTGGACGGAATAGCGTTGCTTTCTTTTGTTGGAGACATTTCGCTCTGTATTTTTTTTGTTTGTTTGTTTGTTTCTGGCCTCTGGCCATGAGGAATTTTTTTTTTTGCTGTCTTCTGGACTTGGGTCCAAAGGGGGCACTGTGGTGTAGGAGTTGCCTTACTCCACCCCTATAAGGAGAGTCATTCAGTCCCGCCTCCCAGGTAGGGACCTAATTAATTCAGGTGGCGGAGCTGTGCACAAGTAAGCTCTGATTCCCCACCAGAAGGGCCCTTACTAGTACAAAAGTTCAATATAGGACAGTTTCAAATATCTCACAGTTTGCCCTGGGTTGATTCCTGTAGGGGGTAAATCTGCAGTTCAGCTCCAATAGCCTTGCCGCTCCCGAGGCTTGGAAGCTGGCCTGTGATGTCACAGACTGGGATATGAAGGCGCTTTGCAGTGGAGCTACTTCACTTCCAAGGGTTGCAACCTTTCCCAGATAATTGGATCATCTGTGTGAGACCTGGGAGTGCCCAGCAGGGTGGGGATTATCTCTGCGTGGTTTCTGAATCTGCTGACTGGGTATTAGGTTGGAATTTACCAGGGATTTCTCCTTTTGGGGGAATGGGTTATCCCGATTCCTGGGTCCAGAGGCTTCCTAGCGTGTCCGAGAGTTGGAAGGGGTGTCCTGACCAGGCATCTTTCGTGGTCCCTGCGTAGCTGGGGGAGATTTAGAAGGGGTCGTGCCCTTTGTACAGCGTCCTGCAACACTTGCCGCCTTGTGACTGTTGACCCCGAAATCAAAATACGTCTGCGCCAGCCGCCGCCATCTTGGATCCCCCCCCCACTCTTTTCTTACTAAAATTAACTGCCTATAAAAACTGAGGGAGAAATAGACCTTCATGAGACCCACTCCTAAGCTACAATTAACTATCAATTAAAACTGGGGAAGCATGGATCCTTATGAGATCCTTGCTCTAGCTGCAGTTAACTGCCCAAAAAACACAGGGATGGCTTTATTTGGTTTCTTGATGTTCAATTTCTTGAGGTTTATTTTTTTTTAATTTTGAATAGTAGCCCACTGTCATATGTGGGATTGGTAAAGATATTTTCCCTGTCTGTAGCTTGCTATCTTGTTAGGATAAAAGTTTCCTTTGCCTTACAAAAGCTTTTCAGTTTCATAAGGTTCCATTTATTTGATTGTTGGTCTTAGGGCCTGAGCTATTGGTGTTCTGTTCAGGAAGTTGCCACCTGTGCTGATGAGGTCAAGGCTTTTCTTCACTTTCTCCTCTATTAGATTTATTGTGCTCAGCTATTTAGATGTCCTAAGAAGTTCGTAGACAGAATCTGATCTTCAGAGCTTTACTGAAGTTCTCACTGGAGCAGTCCGTGGAGCTGAATGATCTTAGCAATTTTGAGTTGTTGTGGTTGTAGACTTTTGAGGAAACAGCTATTGAGGAAGTCTTCAAGGCTGGATCATCTGGGCCACTTGTCTTCTTTGGTGTCTGATCTGTTTTCTGCTGATTTTACATTGTCCAGTTGTCCCTGGATTCCTTGAATGGATGCTTTAAATGTTCATAGCAGCTTTATTTGTAATAGCAAGAAACTGGAAACAATCCAAATGTCCTTCGACCAAAGAATGGATAAAAAAAAAACTGTGGTACATTTACACAATGGAACACTACACAGCTATCAGAAATGAGGAAATCATGCAATTCGAAACCAAATGGATGGAACTAGAAAAGCTCATCCTAAGTGAGCTGATGCAGTCCCAGAAAGATAAACATGGTATGTATTCCCTTATAAATGGATATTAACCATACATCACAGGATAACTATCCTACAACACACACACCCAAATAGATAGGAACCTAACATATCTATCCTAGGAAAAATTCTATCCACCAGGGAGCCATGGACTCTGCTGTAGGTGGTGTGCCTTATCAAGCTCCAGTAAAAGTGGAAGCTCTTGGCCCTCACATGACGCAAGATCTGAGGGAGTATGATATGTGAGGGCCCACCTCATCTGAGGAGAAGAGTACCAAGTAGAGGAACAAGGAGGGAGGGAGGGAGGAAAGGGGAGAGGGAGGGAAGGAGTGAGGAAGGGAGGGGCCAGGAGGGGCGGAGGGAGGAAACTATGTTCTAGAAGTAAATAATACTTTTTTAAAAAAAGTTAATAAGCTTAAAAAATATAATAAAAATACAATATAAAATTTGCAAACTATAATTTACCAGAGATATGCTTGCCTAACTGGTATGAAAGGAAAATGGCCTTAATTTCAGATTAGAATGTTAGACTGCAGGTGGCCACATACATTACACAAACTTGATAGCAGCTTAAAAGTTCTTTTTTTTTTTGTAGAGGTATAGGATATTTCCATGGTTTGGCATTAAAAAGCAGGTAACAGGTTTAAAACACTGTAAATAGATTAAAGGTTACAGCTGTTCAACCTGGTTTTACAAACCTCCAAGAGTTGAAAAAACTTAGAGCTAAGGTAAAATACATGAAAGACATGTTGTTAGCCCATGCTTTTACCTCCAGCAGAGCCAGGAGGATCACTATAGAGAGTTAGTTGTCTTATAAATTCTAGAGTTACAAGGAACAGGGTGGTGATGGTGCACACCCTTAATCCCATCATTCGAGAAGAATACACCCTTAATCCCAACACACTAGAGACAGAAACAGGCAGATCTCAGAGCTCAAGGTCAGCCTGATACAAAACAAGCTCTAAATAGAGAAAAACTTTGATCCAGGGGTGGTGGAACACATCTTTAATCCCATCACTTGGGAACCACATGTCTTTGATTCCAATACTTAGAATGCAGAGACAGGCACATAGGATTTGGAAGGATTTAAGTATAAAAGCTACTTACAAAAGGCATGCTGAAATTTAAACAAATTGTCCTTTGAGATCTCATAATATATACACTAAAGGTTTGTTTAGCTCCAAAATATCAAAATAATTTGTTCTTTAATACA
>CAJQZJ010026650.1:0-25696 GCA_907164525.1 Lophiomys imhausi
GGGGGGGGGCAGGCATTAAATTTCTTCCTCATTCATGGTTTATGTCCCTTTCTCTACCAGTGACTTGTATAACTGGAAAGTCCCCAAACTCTCCATTTTCTTAGAAGCCGCAGGCTCTTATCAGCTTGTTAGAAATTGTGTTAAGGTAAGAGGGCATTAGACACCTTTTTAGCCAATCATTATTGGAGGAATTAAAGCAGCAGTCAAAACCTTCCAATGTATCCAAGGTTAGGATCAAATCACTCAAGGACCTGATGAATCACCCATTGGGTTTCTGGAATGGCTAGCTATGTGAGACATATCAAGAATTTACTCCCATTGACCCAGATGCCCCTGGATACCAGGAAGCCATAATGTTGCCTTTGTCATGTAGTCACCCCCAGACATAGGAGAAAACTCCAGAAATTAGAGTGACTTAAAGGGATGAATATGTCTCAGCTTTTGGAAATTGCGCAGAAAGTTTACAACAGCTGTGATTCAGCCAAAGACAAAAAGGGAAAGAAACTCCCATGAGATGATTACTGCCCCTGTGGAAATGAACAAGAGAAGAAATGGGGGAAATAGACCAGGAAAAGGGGTTCAGGGATTTGCCAGCATTGTTTGTCCTGAGTGTAGATCAGTTGGAATTTAGAGAAAAATATCCACAAAGTACTCTGTTCCAGTGTGTAGATGGCCTCCTCTTAGCTCCAACCACTGAGGAAGATATGGACAAGCAACATAAGGCCTTTTAGAGGCCCTCCAAACCCTGAGGTAAATAGTTACAACTAAGAAGGCTCAGCTTTATGTCCCTTGGATCACATGCCTAGACTACAACCTAGAGGAAGGAAAGCAGACACTTTCCCACCATGTTTCAGTAATCCTTCAAATCCTCCCTCCCTCCCCCTACAAAACAAGTATGGAAATTCCTGGAGGCACTTGGATGCTGCCAACTATGGATGGTGGGATTTGCTGAGATGGTAAGATGCCAGCACCAGGGATATGCAACCTTTGGAATGGACTGAGACTAAGCAGAGAGCCTTCAAAGCCTTGAAAAAGCCCCAGTGTCCTCCTCCTTCTGGCTCTCACATGCATCACTAAGACACCCACTTGTACATGGATGAGGCCAGAGGGGTCCTCATACAAACCCTGGAAAACACCAGTGGCAAAATGTTCTGGAGACTTGACCTGGTTGCAGATGGCCAATATGTATAAGGGCCATAGCTCCCACTGCCCTGCAGCTAGAAGTAATTGACAAATTAACTCTAGGGCAAGAACTGTTCCCAATAGTCCCACACTCTGTTGGGGTCCTCTTGAGGGGAGGAACCAAAAGATGGATGTCCAACTTCTGGGTGACCCAATACCAAGCCCTGCTTCTGGATTAACCCTACATTTGGTCCTGCAAGACATTAGCCCTCTCAAACCTACCAGTCTCCTGCCAGACAATGATTCTGAGAGTCCCTGCATGACTGTCTTGAGCTGAGTGACCTGATCTAGGCACCAGGCCTGATCTGCTGACATCCCATTGGTGACACCAAGTGAGGTATTGTTCAGATGGCAGCAGTTTCATCAAAGATGGGATCAAGTATGCAGGGGCAGTGGTAGTGACCCAAGATATCTTTAAGCAGGGGAACCTCAGCTCCTGAGCTTTTAACTTTGAGTCAGGTACTCTGCTAGGGGAAATACAAGGCTACCACCATACACACTGATAGCTGATATGCTTCTGCCATGGTCCATGTCAATGGGGCTCCTTACAGGGTAAGAGGATTACTAACCTCAGCAGGAAAATAAGTCAAAAATAGGAAGAAATCTTGGTACTATTGGAAGTTACCTGGTTACCCAAAAGGGTGGCCATTGTCCACTGCAAAGGACACCAAAAGGGAATTGCTCAGAAGCCAGAAGCAAATGAGAGGCTGACCTGGCAACCAGGGAAGTAGCCCTAGAACCAAAGGGCCTTTACAAGTCTTGGTAGCCTGCTGGAGTCCAGTTTACTGGACTGCCCAGAATGCACCCAAAGGCAAGACTGACTAAGATAAATAAGAAGTGGCCACATAGGATAAGCAAGGATGGTGGATGCTGCCAGATGCAGACCCATCCTTCCTACAAGTCTCGGAAGGTGACTTGTTGCAGATTTCCACCAAGCCACCCATCTATAGGACACAGAAAGTGCTGAACTCCTAAGATCTAGATATTATGTTACAAATTTGGAAGGCCTGATTAATGACACCACTTTCTAATATGCCACTTGTGCTCAGGTAAACAGGAAAGGAAGATTCCACAAGAGCTCTGGAATTGAGGAAATGGGCCTGGGGAACATTGAGAGTTGGACTTCATTAAAATATGGCCTAGTGGTTTTGGCTATAAATATTTGCTGGTGTTTCTAGATACCTTCTCAGGATGGGTGTAGGCCTATCCCACATGAAAGGAGTCTACTCCAATCAGCAGTAATTAGAGAAAACCTTGCCACTGTCAGAGAAAATCCCAAAAGAAAGAAAGGAGACATAGACCAAATACTTGGTATTAGTCTCTGTTTACCTGATCCCCATGGCTGACCACCTCCCTGTCAGTGTTAGCCAGACAGTTGATCCTTACTCTGATTGGGCTAATGGTGGAACCCTGCATCCTTAACTGCATGGTCAGTTAAGCTACTGGTTCTTAGGACTCACTATACCCCTCCAGAACAGAACAAGTAAATGATTTAACTGATGCCCACAGAACCAGTGGGGAATGTGACAGGGCAAGAGTGCAGATGTTCCTCATCTTGTATTCTTGCTGAGGGCATTTTAGGTTTAACTACAACTTGATTTCCTTCATGGGAGAATCCTGTAGAAAATTACCCAACTCTATTCTAGGACCCAAGGCCAAGATGTTCCAGCTATCTTATTTTAAAGTACCCGCTTGTGCAAATCTTCCCCTTCAGCTAACAGCTTATCATAACTTCTGTTAAACTGTGTGCTTATGCAAAATTGCAGCTACAAAACGATGCCAGGATGTATTTTTTGCCTTTTAAAGCCTCTTGCTCTAAATTCTTGGAGCTACACTGGAGTTCCCATTGAATACCTGAGTGTAATCCCAGCTGGCTGGAATAAAGACTTTTAGTAGACTATAAGTAGAATGTCTGAGTGGTCATGTCTGGTGGGCTGCCCTTAACACTACAAATGGAAACACTCTAAAACTAAAAACTGTATCTGAAGATATTCTCACCACTTGAGAAAATGCAACAGAAAGATCTTGAGTTGCAGAAAGCCTGGACTATTCAGTGAGACCTTGTCTCAAAAAACAAAACAAAACAAAAACAAAAACCCAGTAAGCACCAAGTGTGGTGATGCATGCATTGGGAGCCAGAGGCAGGTAAATCTAGTACAGGCCAGTCTGGTCTATGAGTTCCAGACTACAGGATACAAAGTGATATCATGCCTTAAAAAAATACAAACAACACAACCATAAAGGGAATATCAAAACAAAACACTTTCCATGTGAACCAACTACACCACTCAAAATTCCACCCCACCTCAAATCAAGGTTAGCTTATTATAGAAAAATCTGCACTCATGTCTATTGCTGCACTGCTCATAATAATCAGATTATGGGATTAGACTACGTGCCATCAATGGATAAAGAAAATATGATAGATAAACACAATGGGTCTTATTCCATCATTTAAAAAATGTTATTTGAATGAAAATTGATGAAACTAGAGATCATCACATTAACTGAAATCAAAGCATCACAGGCTTTCTTTTGTCTGTGGAATCCAGGGAACAAAATAAGAACATGAAAATAAAAGGGAGATAGATGTCTTCAATGTTCTAATCCTGTGAAGAGACACCATGACCATGGCAACTGTTATAAAAGAAGATATTTAATTGGGTATTTAACTGGCTTACAGTTTGAGATATTTAGTCCATTGTCACCACGGTGGGTAACATGGTAGCACATAGGCAGACATGGTACTAGATAAGTAGCTGAGAGCTCTACATCCAGATTCAGAGGCAGCAGCAGGAGAGAGCCACACGACACAGTGTTTATGTTTTTGAAACCCCAAAGCCCACCTCCAGTGACACACTTCCTCCCACAAGGCTATATATACCTCCTTTCAAATAGTGTCACTCCCTGGTGATCAAGGGTTCAAATCCATGAGTTTATGGGGGCCATTCCTATTCAAACCACCACAGGAGAATATTAGGATTATGAGAAGAGAAAAAGGAAGAGTGAGAGAGGGGATGAATAAGATCAAAGTATACCATATGTATGCATAGAACTATCAAAATAAAACCCCTTACTCTGTACAGAAAATTTCTAAGGGATGGATCTGGAAGTAGTTAGTGGAAGGAGTAGATTTGAGTAGATCCAAATACATTGTATGAAATTCTTAAATATAATGCAGGAATCTCTAATGGCTGAGAAACACTTGAAGAAATGCTCAGCATCCTTAATCATCAGAGAAATGCAACTCAAGACGACTCACTCCTGTCAGAATGGCTAAGATAAGTCACTTTAAGAGAGCGACGTCCCATGCCCAGAGGGAGGGGAAGGTGTTTCTCTGCCCTTCTTTTTGGTTATTTGAAGGATAACTGAAAACTCCGATATTTAAGGGAAGAGATTACAAGCTGATAAATAGTCCTGTTTAATGGGTTTTGGAGGTTAGCCCCAGGGACTTCCTACTTTTCCTTTTCTGTATCCTTCTTCCTCTCCTATGTAGGAGTGCATAGGCTTGAGAAAAATGAGATATAGACATAGCACAGGAAGGTCCAAGAAGAAGGGGCAGATTATTGAATATGCCCTTATACCTTTGTAAATTGATACAAAGTTAGTAGTTTATTTGGCTAAAGTGGTATTGACCATTGTTTATTGTGCAAAAATAAGATTGTATTGGATTACATCGGTATTGATCTTTGTATATTGATACAAAATTAAGATTATAATTGGCCACAATGGTATTGACCCTTGTATATGGACGTAATATTAAGATTGTATTGGGCTACATAGGCATTGATCTTTGTATATTGATACATAATTAAGAGTATATTTAACCACAATTGAATAGATCTTTGTATATTGATACAAAATTAAAGGTAACGCTTCCTAATGGTATCATACCTAGAGATACTTAAAAATAAAATGTGAAGCTCTGGCCTCTTGATACCAACCGTCTAAAACGGTCTAGAATAGTTAAGTAAAACAAACTCCTAGTCATGCAAACATGTCACTTTGTTAGCTACTATGACAGTCTATCACAGATATTCTCTAAACTACCCAGTAATCAAGTTGCTAAGAGACAAGCAACATTTGCTTATCTAAACACAAGAGATGGATAGGGCATCTTCAAAAACCCCAAGAGATCTGCAGAATATGGCATTCAAAGATGTTATCTTAAATTAAGATTTTCTTTTTTTTTGATATCGAGACATATCAGCGCCTGACAGCACCCCCTATTCTACTCCAAGTAGAAGATAAGCATCGAAGAACCTCCACTGTAAGATGGTTGAATTAGTGGCAAGCCTATCTCTTGGCATGAAAAAACCCCTTGCACCAACTGCAGACAGACTGCTGTCCAAAAAGGACAAAACTTGGTAGCAGGGAAGTCAACAGCCTAACTCTGCCAAGACAGGGTAGGTAAGTCCTTCATAATCCCTGCTCTACAACAAATGTCTGTCAGAGAAACAGGACCCAAAGGCTGAAGACTGATGCAGGAATGTATGGAGAGAAAATGGGAACTGTCCAGGCAGTCATTGGTATGTCCTTTCTTAGTTTTGGAAGCTGCAGGCCCTGCACTTCCTATATAAGCAGATATATTTATCCCTCTCAGGTCTCTGAGGTGGTTGAAGAATAGACAGCTAGAGTCTCATAGTTAAATTTTGAGTTGTTTAGGAATCAAGAGGGTGTTATAGATCTAAGAAGGCAATAAATATTCTTAACCACTACACTCTCTCTCTAGTTCTAAAAATTAAAATCTTAACTCTTGCTCTTTCCCCTGTTTCTACAATTTCTCATTTACTCTTCAAAAAGTCAGTCTGATTATTCTGATACCTCCAAGGTCTCATTGCCATGTATTATACTTCAATATGATAATTTTACATCCTCAAGGAAAGCAAAAATGAAGCCTATTGATTCATGGCCAGCTTAATGTAACCTATGGATTATGGAAGGGGAGTAGAGTCCAATATCCTGTTTAGTGTTGTTTCCAAGTTGTATATAAAATCAATATAGCTGAGGTGGTAGCTCAGTGTTAACAGTACTTGCCTTGTATGCATGGACCCAAAGGTTCAATCCGTAGTACTAGCCAAAAACAAACAAAAAACACTTATGGGGCTAGAGCAAGCAACTGGTGGTGAAAGTGTACACAAGGCCCTGGGGTTCAATCCCTAACACTCAGTGACATAAAGAGTAAGCTGGTTAGTTTCTGGAGGATTGTAGAAAATGTGCACTGAGAGCTCAAAATGATATTTATTCTTAGATGGTAAAGTCTACTGTCAGGGATAATCACAGATATAGCAAAACTTTTCACTTCAGGCACTTCTCACTAGTGGATAAAACAGATACTTGTTTTTATCTGTCTAAATCATGGCAGCCCGGAATTCTATTCATGTTCCTAGGCTCCAATCATGCATCTATTTATATAGCAACATGTTATACAAACCTTAAACACATAAAAATTCAGGACAGAAGAAGGAAGAGAAATGGGGAATTTAATACATAGTACATTCTGAAAGATTTCATGTAGATGAAACCTGTATGTTAGATAAATACTGGGAGACAGATCAAAATGTCAGTAGTAGTTATGTATGATGATAAAATTCCTCAATTTTGGGGAATTTTCTACAAAAATGTTTACAACCAACATTACAAGAAGAAAAAAAATACTTCTTGTGGAATCCAGAAAGATGAAAAGGCTCGGAGGACGGTGACTCAGTCTGTCATTGGTGGGAATCTTTGTAGTAACTTATAATTTATCTGTGGGTTGTGTAAGCTTAAAGATGAAGATAAAGCCAGTGCTGCAGAACTCACACTGGCTCTCTCCAGCCCTGAACTACACAGTTATAGAGAATTGTTCAAGCTGTGGAGGGTAAGGGAAGATGTATGTCTCACTTTTCCAACATGTTTCTTGTTTGTTTTAGGGGGTTTTGTTTTGCTTTTTCTCCTGAAGGAGCCACAACTAACTAGACATGGCGAGAACTCTCCAGCATGTAAAAGAAATGGGAGACCAACAACACAACTCCTAAGGCTAGCAGAATCCTGAGTGCTTTCTGGGAAGAGTCAAAACAAGACACACATCTCAGACTTCAGTTGGAAATGATGTGTTTCTTTCTATGGATAGGTTCCTGACATTGCGTTTTTTTTGCATTTGATAAAAAGTACTGATTTCATGTACCTATATAAAAATCTAGAAATGAGAAAAAAATACTTCTTACTAAACAGAATAAGGTGCTCAGATTTAACACCCTCCAAATAAAACTGAATGTCTTAATGTTTGCAAAAAGTTCATACTAAAATGAGACTTTAAATTTTAGATGAGATCAATGACAAAATGAAATTAGGATCATAATCTAATTTAAGCATATCAAGTTTCAAATAAAAAACAATAAAACTTGTAATTCTGTGCTTCCCCCCCCCCCGAACTATGTGCCTCAAAAGGCATTTTCTCCTCCTTTCCTATCTTGGGCTTTTCTCTGAGATGTAGCTCTCCTATTGTCTGTTCATAATTAATGCCAATTGATTGACTAGTGGGCTAAATGTGCTTTATACAGACAGAATTTGTCAACTAGAGGTTTTTACTTAAGGCCTGTCACTCTTGTTTCTGAGGTTCATCTGTTCAAATAAATCTCAGGGACTAAATCAAATAAGAAACTAGTTTTCTCTTGAACATAATACTTTAGAATAGCTGAGCTGTCCAAAAGCAGTTGAATTCCATGAACAAAGTCTGTTTTTGAAGCTGGTTTACAAGTTCAATGTTAAAACCTCACTCCACAGGAAGGCAGAACAAAGACTAGAAAGACAAGCAGGTCTGCTGGGATGAAATCTACAAGCAACATCCATCTCTCCAGTTAACACAGGGTCACGCCAAGCTGTAGAAGAATATGAAAAACGTAGGCTCTCTTTTTGTGTATGTAGACTTCATCCTATTGTTCTGTTATTTTTTATTATTATTCATGAATCTTGGGGAAAGAAGATAGAAAACAGACTCTATTCTTCTCAAACCAGAAAGTATATTGTTGTGTTTATATAATCTCAAGGCAGAATGCAAATATTTTCTGTTTTAATGTTTTAGTTCTTGTTAACAAGAAATCAAGCTTTTAGCCTGTTAACACAAGTTTTTTGAAATGAGCTAAAAAGGTGAGGTAAATCCTTATTTTGTAAACAAGGAACTAAAAATCCACTGAGAAAAAAATGGGAAGGAAGAAACTGAGTGTTATCCCAGGGATCTAAGTACTAAAGCCCTATTTCAAGATGCCCCAAGTATAGTTAGTATTCCAAGAATTGGGGATCAGTAGCCCTGGGAAATGTGCCTTAAACATGATTACAATCATCACTACTGCACTGAAGTGTAAGGAATACTAAACCTGAGAGTTATCCTGGTTAGTTTTGTTGTCAACTTGACACAAGCTAAACTCAAATGAGAAAATGGTTCCATCAGATTGCCTACAAGCAAGTCTGTACTGAATTTTCTTAATTAATGTTTGATCTAGGGAGCCCACTTCACTGTGGGTGGTGCCATTCCTAGGCAGGCAGTCCCAGGGTGTAGAAGAAAGCAGGTTGAGTAAGCCACTAAGTAAGTAGCACTTTTCCATGTCCTTTGGTTCAGTTCTTGCCTCCAACTTCCTGACCTGGAAATTCTCTCAGTGATGGACTGTGACCTGAGACTTGAAAGATAAAATAAACCTTTTCTTCCCCAAGTTGCTTTAGGTCATAGTGTTTTATCACAGCTCTAAGTAAGGCAACAGGTATGTGACCTAGAGACGAGGAATAATCCCAAATTACTGCTTAAAGATGTCACTCTCCCAAGTGGGGATATCCTTTTCCAGGTATTCTCAGATGCTGCCCACTCCAGTTGGGCCAACATGTTGCTTTTTGGTATACCAGATGCTCAATCTGCGCCCCCCCCCCCCAAGAATGCCTCCCAGCAATGTTCCAGGACACTCACGGGCTCAGATGATCACTTAACAAGCCAAGGGAAAAGTTCCCCAAAATATATTTTGTGGAAACAATAAACATCTGATCTGAGACTAAAGGGTAGGAGCATAGCAACATGCCAGGTCTTTGGTTAAACAAATCACTAATGATTTGACTCTGTGCTCTTAATCATTATAGGATCCATGTCTTTAATAGTAATCCTTCCCATACCAGAAGCAAAAGTTTCTCCACTCATTAAAATCCTCTTTTTGTGTCTTTCAGAACAGTTTCTTCATAGATGACTTATTTAATTTACATATTTATTTCATAAGGTGTTGCCATGGAGCACAGGGTAATTTTTAATTTAAATTTCTAGTATTAGGATGAAGAAAACTATTCTTGTTTTATAATTATTTTGTGCCTTACTCTGAATATTTTATTTATATCTGCTTTCTTAGTGGTTGTAATAATTTCTTTTGTGAGACAGGGTTTCTCTGGGTAGTCCTGGCTGTCCTGGAACTTGCTATGTAGACCATGCTGGCCTCCAACCTACAGAGATCTGCCTGCCTCTGCCTCCCATGTGCTGGGATTAAAGGTGTGTGTCCCACTAGAACCACCCTTATAATCATTTCCTACTGCTCTTGTGAATTCTGTAGAAATTAATCAATAGCCTCTCAAAAACGTATTAAATTGCACAACAAATAGGAAAAACTTTAAATACCCCACCTAGCACTGATTCCTGAAGGCTTCACCTTCTTCTCTGCATGAGTACCTGTAACTGCACTCCTTTATTTTTCAGTCAAAGGAGGTAAACTATCTACATTTGGAAATTGGAATACAAGTAATTCTGAAAGTGACTAAGACACGATCAAGTTTTCTTAGTGGCATAACTTTGACAGTCCAGCAGATGGGGATGGTGCCACACAGACCAAGGCTTTTAGAGATGGAATAAAACATCAGTCCAGTTTCACAAATGAGGAAAAAAGAAAACTTCTTAGGTTTAAGAGGAACATTCAGCTTATAAACCCACGGAGAAGGAAGGTATCATGCTAATTTTGTAAATACTGATTCTAAAGAAGTAAAGCAATTTTACCAAGGTCACATAGTTCCAATTGCAAACCAATGTTCCTTGTCCTAGTGTTCTTTAAAAGTTATTTGATTTTGTTAAGTCACAAAATAAGAGTACTTCATTACCTGCACTGCATCTCATCCTCACTCTGCTTGCTCTGAATGAACATTTTAAGCGTGATCCTTTTATCCTACTTTCTACGTATCTTTTTTTCTTAACACTAGTGTTACTTTAAGTTCTATGAACATGATAGGCTAAAAAAAAATTCTAATGACTGAATCTTATTAGGCACTAGGAAAACAATTAACTGAGGAAAGCCAGCTGCAAGTCTTGATTTCATGGATTTACAAGTTTTGGTAGAGACAAACCAAATAAATAACTACACAAATGGATAAGTGTTAAGAGCAGACACATATGTAGAGAAGGAACACATGGAGAGTTCCTGGACTCTGGTGCAGTGGGTTTCAAATTCTCCAGGTAAGCATGTCTTCCATTTATTTTGTTAGTGTAATTACCCCATCCTTCATCATAAAATGGTTGAAGTACCTTTCCCCTCAAATAGAAGAAAACAGCCAGTAGCTCTGCCTGTTTTCTTTACTCATGAATTCTGATCTCATATCCTTTCCTTTATGGCAAGTTAGTATTTACTGTCTGATATAAAGAATGAATACCACACTCAAACAATTATACCCTGAAACAACTTAATTACATTTCCTATGCACTAGGCAATATTTAAAACTACCAAACTATTTTTTGTAGAGGTTCTCAGTATACTGGCTTTATTAAACAGTTATTTCTCTGGGGTTGAGTCAGAACAAAGTTACTTAAGTTACATTTGTTCAGAGTATCAAATTGCTGGGGGGACAGGGGAGCTCAATCTCCATAAAACTGAATCCCACAGTTCACAAGTTTGAATTTTTGTGTTCATTAGGAAAGAAACTAAAGACACTGATTCAAACTGATTTCACAGCTATTCTAAATGGGGAATTTCACTTGTAAGCACACCTTTATATGTATGGATAGAACTATACAAGTGTGAATTCACAATTATTACTCCTAGCCAGCATTCATGGTTTTAAAAATCCAGTATATCAGTAAAAGATGTATTTTTATGTAAGCTGACTTTATAGTATTTTCCCAGAGTATTTTATTTATTGGGAACTCAATACCTTCTTCAAAAAAGGAGGCAATCACAACCCTCTTTAAGGCATTTTTCAGGTCTGGTAGGAACATTTTCTGTGCCATAGGAAAAGATTAAAAAGACTAATAGCTTTAAAAATAAAAGTTGTTCCACTTATTAAGGAAATGGAAATCAAAATGAGAATTTTACTTTATCAAGCTGTAAAAATTGTAATTACAACATTCAGTGGTGATGAGTCATTTTGATAATATTCTTCACTACATATATGGTTAGGCAGCACTATCAAACTGTGGAAGGGGCAAAAAGGACACATTTCAGTAAGTGTAGGAGTTTTAAAAAATTTAAAACTGCTTAACCTTAATTTAGCAGTTGCATTACAATAATCTCCTGCAGGGTTCAGTAGCAGAGTCAGTGCTAATTCCCAATCTCCAGCAGTATGCCACCCAAATAAAAAACCAAGGAGAACAAGAACATAGACTTTGTTTCCTGTCAATGAGACACTTTGCCCTAGTGGTGCTGCCTTGTAGGCCCCCAGTGTATGAGGAGGCTCTTGGCCCTCATATGACTGCTAAACTGGGGCAGGGGACTGTTATGTAGGGACACTCCACTCCAGAGGACTGGGATGGAAGGGATAGGGGGTAGAGGGAGGGAGGGCGGGACTGGGAGGGCTGGAAAGAGGGCACTGAGATGGAGATGTACCCTGAAGTAATAGATAAACATTAAAAAAACAAAACAAAACAAAAAACAAACATCCATTCCTAAATAAACTCAAATGCTAAGAATGATTTGCCTATAAAGACATTTGTCACAACATTATCAAAGGTAAAAAAACTTTAATTACTAAGGAATGATGACTTTAATTATTAAATACAGGCTCAATCTAAGGCATCACTGTTTTGCCCTCTCTTATTCTTGTCTATAGTCTCTAGCTGGCAATGATGGCACATGGCTATGATCCCAGAATGTTAGAGGTTAAGGCAGGAGGATCATGAGTTTTGGACCAACTTGGGGTAACAGTGAATTATAGGTCAATCTAGCTATATAATGAGACTCTGTCTCAAACAAAACAAGTCTTGACATGACTAGATTCATCATCCTGGTACTTGCCTTAAATGTCACTTTCTCAGAGAGAAAGGGAGCGAGAGAGGTCTTCCCTAAATTCTTCATTCCAATCCATACAAATGATATAAACACTGAACCTCTGTCCCTGTCATTTTGTATCTAGTCCCACTGTTTAGTTTTCAAATTATTTGGAATAATCTGAAAGGTGTTGTTTGTGCTACCTGCTGCCATCCTTCTGTACCAAAACACATATTGTTCATTGCTTTTCTACAAGCAGATATTGTGTTAGCTGCTCACCTCTGTAGTGACAGCATCCAATTTGATTATTACGTGTCAACTAAAGAACTGTCTTTTTATATATGTTCTCATAAGCAGAGCTGATAGTCTTATTCTCAAGAACACTACTATAAGAAAGTTGGTCCTGTACTGTAAATATTTTTCCTTTTTAGTCACATCTATTCATTCTAGTCATACAATTTAACCAGGCACAATAACCTACTCGTGTATTCCTAGTTAGGAGGATGAAGCAGGAGGATCACCTGACCTCACAATTCCAGATCAGTCTGGGAAACACTGAGAGACACTATCTCAACAAAATTTACACATACACACTAAAAACAAATAAGGTTCTTATATAATTCAGTGATTTAGGGTCACAATACTAAATTCTAAAACATTCCTTCACTCCCAAGAGAAACTGTCCAGTAGCTATTCCTATTTCCCTACAATCCCTCCCACCCCTGGGCAGTCACTAGTCAGTCAAATCAATCAATCCTGTCTCCTCTGGACATTCACAAAAATGGAAATCACCCCCCACCCCCTTTTTTGAGACAGGGTTTCTATGTGTAGTCCTGACTATCCTGGAACTCAATCTGTAGACCAGGCTGGCCTCAAACTCAGAAATCTGTCTGCCTCTGCCTCCCAAATGCTCCAATTAAAGTCTTGTGTCACCAACGCCCACCAATACATAGCCTTTTTAAAAGTTTGTTTATGTCGGGCGTGGTGGCACATGTCTTTAATCCCAGCACTCTGGAGGCAGGGGCAAGTGGATCTCTGTAAGTTCCAGGCCAGCCTGGTCTGCAAAGTGAGTCCAGGACACCCAGAGCTTTGTTACACGAAGAAACCCTGTCTCAAAAAAAAAAAAAGTTTGTTTTCCTTAGCATGTCTTCAAGTCACATATTAACTGCAGTATCATTTAGGACTTCATTCTTTTTTATCACTCAATAATATGCTCTACTTAAGCAACACTTTTTTGTTTATTCACTCCCTTATTCCTATATTTGAGACAGTATGAAAAATGCTGCTGCAAAAGTCTTTTAACAAGTTCTTATTTAGACCTATGATCAATTTTTACAATGTTGGAGGACTGAATCCAATGTCCCACACATACTAGCCAACAGCCTTGCCACAAAGTTAAATAAGCCTCTACCCCTTGAACCTATGTTTGTTTTTTTAGTGGCTTACTTTTTAAATTATATATGTATGTGTGTGCACAAGTGAGTGCATGTAAGTATGTGTATGTAAGGGCCTGCAGAGGTCAAAGGCATTGGTTCCCTGGATCTGAAGTTACAGGCCTTTGTACGCCATTTAATGTGGTTGCTGGGTACTGAACTCGTCCTCTCAAAGAATTTTTTTTAATGTTTACTTATTACTTCAGGTTACATCTCCATCACAGTACCCTCTTTCCACCCCTCCCAGTCCTGCCCTCCCACCCTCTACCCCCTCTCTCCCTTCCAACCCACTCCTCCGGAGTGGAGTGTGCCTACTTATCAGTCCCCCACCCCAGTTTAGCAGTCAGATGAGGGCCAACAGCCTCCTCATACACTGGGGGCCTACAAGGCAGCACCACTAGGGCAAAGTATCTCATGGACAGGTAAAAGAGTCTATGTTCCTGTTCCCTTTGGTGCACTGGCTATAGCATAGTTATGCTGTACTATATGGCTAAAATCCCATTATAAGTGAATAGACAATGGAATACTACTCAGCCATCAGAAACAACGAAATCATGCAATTTGCACCCAAATGGATGGAACTAGAGAAGCTCATCCTGAGTGAGCTAACCCAGGGCTCAGAAGGATACACATGGCATCTATTCTCTCAAAGAATATTATGAATATTCTCTCAAAGAATATTATGAAGAATACTATTGAGTCACCTCACCAGACCACTTTTTTACTTCTTTTAGATACAGGCTGAAGTCAATTTTCAGGTCATATGGTAACTTACACTTGACCTTTGGACTATTGCTATACTCTCTTCCAAAGTAGTTGAAACATTTTGTATTAGGAATACATGACAATTACACTTCTTCCACATCTTGATTGATTTTTAAAAATTGGTCACTCTCCTGAATACGAAGAAAATCAACTGTTCAATGATAAGACCATGTGAACAAAAACAGGTAACTGCAATGGATCAAGACACATTCAACACATTAAATCCACAAGGCCATGATGATACTGGAAATACTTACTGGTCAACTTTGGAGAATCAGCTCAGTATTATGTAATAAAGTAAAAAGGAATACTCAACCATTTAATTGTCCTTCCTAAGTGATTTTTTTAGGTTAGCAAGCAATGAAAATTTATTTTTATAAAAATTACATCAGTTAATAAATGGAAGAGAGATAAGAAATTGCTATCTGTCAATTCCTAATATATTAATGCATCCAGATATGCTCACACAAGTGCTAATATACAGGCAGTGGTGGCACACGCCTTTAAACCCAGGAGACAGAGGCAGACAGACAGATCTCTGAGTTTGAGGCCAGCCTCATCTACAGAGAGTGTTCCAGGACAGCTTGCCTTGAAAAACCATTAAAAAAAAAAAAGTCAAACCTAAGTTTAAGTCTCTAAATATAATCATCAGTTAACTAAAAATACTAGAGGGGGCATTAAGTATTGACAGTTTAAAATCTATAATGTGGATAATTCTACAAGATAAATATGGATTTCTCAACAAAGTCAAGAGGAAAAGAAACAGAGGAAGCAAATGGAGACTAAGAGCAAATGAAAATTTCCAACAATCATATGCATGTTTATCTACCACAGAAGAATTCAAACCAAGTAAGAGCTTGCTCCCACAAGAAATGTAGTCAACACTAGCATGAATGTAACAAAATTTGGGCTCAGTTATACTCTGAACACCACAATATTCTGACTCAAATCACCTCAATTAAACCTTTCGAAGTGTCTCCTTCACAGTATTATAGACAGGTACCTTTGCTCTTAGCTTAGGTTCCTCAACCTCCTAAAAACAAATCCTAACACTATGCTACTTAGAAGGGTCATATCTTAAAATATAAGATCATTGATTAAAAAAAAAATCACAGCATGGAGGAAAAGAGTGGGCATGAAGTTCTATCCTTAGTGGAGAAGTTACTGGTTAATGATTGCTGCCTGAAGAGAAAACCAGTTTATGGTATGATAAATCTGATATACTGACCATGTTCCAGCACAGGCCCCAGTGCCTAGGAGTAGTTGGCCAATGCAAACTGGATTTTGGAGGTGAGAGGGATATGAAGTTAGGTGGATAGAAGGGTGGGAGAGAATCTGGTAGGACTTGTGAGAGAGGGATGCTTATGATCAAAATAAACTACATGAAATTCTCAAAGAACTAATAAAAACATATAAAAAATGTACTTCAAAGGAGGTCTATCAAGAAATCCAGAGATGGCATACAGAATGAAGAAACTTGTATGTCTTATAAGGGTTTAGTATTTTGACTTATATAAAGAATGTTTATACAAACAACAAACCAACAAAGTTTCACATTATCAGTTTGATTAAGTTAAAGTTTGTAAATGAGCTAAATGGTAATTATTAGAGGGTGGGGAGCAACTGATGAAGAAATGGAAGGAAGATAGTGAAATGAGATGACGATGTTCAGTGAGATAAGAGGAGGTTTTCATTGGAAACGGACTACACAGCATGATTAAATATTAATACATTCCTAAAACTCAGGGTAAATTTCACTTCTTACCAAAAAATTAACATTTGAATAGACATTATTTTACATTTTATTGCAAATAACATTTTTCCATAAATATGCAACTGTAATTCAATTTCAACTAAAAAAAAATGCGTCCAGCTATAGCTAAGTGGTAGAGTATATGCTTAGTATTCATAAGCCCTGGGTTGAATCTCCAGCACCAAAGTAAAATAAAAGGGACAAAGAGTGAAAAGTCATTTTTCCAAAGAAAAATTCATTTATCAAAACCACAACAAAGGGCTAAGGATGTGGCAAAGCAGTAGTAGAGTGCTTGCTTACCTTGCATGCACAAGGCCCTAGATTTGATCTTAGCTGTAACCCTTACCCACCTCCTCCTCATTTCTCCCTGGATTGCATTTGACTAATAAAAAAGGTAAACAGTAGATATTAACAGTAAGATGGGGGGGTCCTCACCCATGTCAGTAGTAATGTAAAAAGATGGAAGTATTTTAGCATAAAAGTATTTTAACATAAGAAAAAATGCTCAAGGTCTTTAGCCATCAAGGAAATGCAAATCCAACTACAAATGAGATTCCACTTCATCCCAGGCAGAAGGGGGAAAGATAATCCTTAAACACTCCTGGTAAGAATGTAAGTTAGTGCAGTCACTATGGATGTCCCTCAAAAAATTAAAATTGAAACTTCTAAGGCTTAAGAGATGATGCAGCAGTTTAGAGCACTGGTTGCTCTTCCAGAGGATCCCAACACCCACATCACAGTTCCCAACAGCCTAGAACTCCACTTCCAGGGGATCCAGTGCCCTCTTTTGACCTCTCCAGGCACCAGTACACAAGTGGTGCAGAAATATACATATGTAGGTTGTCTGTTAAGGTTTCTATTTTTGTGAAGAGACATCATGACTATATGGCAACTCTTTTAAAGGAAAACATTTCACTGGGGTTGGCTTACAGGTTCAGAGGTTTAGTTCATTATTTTCATGGCAGGAAGCATGGCACCACATAGGCAGACATGGTGCTGAAAAAGGAGCAGAGAGTTCTACATCTGGATTGGCAGGAAGCAAGAAGACACACTGGGCCTAGCTTGCGCATTTGAAACCCCAAAGCCCACCCACAGTGACATACTTCCTTCAACAAGGCCACACCTACCCCAACAAGAACACACACACTTGCTAATAGTGCAAATCCCTAATGACCAAGCATTCAAATATATGAGCCAATGGGGGTCATTCCTATTCAAACCACCAAACAGACAAAATACTCATATTCATAAAATAATATTTTTTAGATGAAACTTCCACAAGCCTCTGGCATCTGTGGGCTGGGGCTGGGGCTAGTGGTTTAAGTTTTGAAAGTTCAGTTTCCTCCTATGTCAGGAGAGGTGAACAACAACAGTACAGTTGGCCCTCCATATCCATGGGTTCTACACTGGCGCACTCAAACCAACTACTGAGAAAGGGCAAGACAGTCCAGAGGTTTCTCTATCTTGAGGTAATTTCAAGTTTAACTAGTTTAATTCTAGAATTAACAAGTTTAACTCCCTATCAAGGAGTTTGATCTCCTTGATAGAGAATCTTGTGGAAAATTACCCAACTCTATTCTAGGATCCAAAGTCAAGATGCCTCAGCTAATTTAGATTCTGTTAAACTGGCTTCTTGTGCAACACCTCCCCTCCCCCCCGCAGCTGCAGAGCAAGATACCAGTATGTGTTTTTTGCCTTTAAAAGCCTCTTGCTATATATAAATGTTCAGGACTACACCTGGGTTCCCAAATATCTGAGTGTAGTCCCATTTGGATGTAATAAAGACTTTCAATTGGCTATAAACTGTGTCTTAGTGGTCATCTCTGGTGAGCTCCCCATAACATTTCGGAGGCCCCAGGGAAATTCCCAGAGAGAGGACCCCAACACTTATGATCCTCAGTATCTCCAGGAGCAGGGAAGAGTGTACCAACTGGAGAGGACTCTTAGGGAGGCAAACACCTTGTGATGTTTCAGGGTGCCAGAAAAATCCTGACTGATTGCTAGTGAGTGCTTCAGAGATACCCCAACACCACCACCCAAATGAAAACAAAAGTAAATCAAAAGTCATCTGGTCTGAAAACATCCAGAGGTAAGTTTGGTCTCTAAGAGGTGCTATCTGGTTAGGACACAAAAGGGGAAGTCGGATACAACCATAGAGCCTATGCCTAGGATCCATGTGAGATATCAACAGAATCCCCAGGTGTATGAATGTGTGGTGGCCTGATTATCTTCACTCTATGTCTGTCTTTATGACTATGTCTCCCTGTGTATCTCTCTGTATTTCTTGTCAGTTATGTTGGTTGGAAAAATATCTAAAATAGAAGAATAAGCTGTCCTGGAGTATTCAGTTCATTAACCCACTGCCAAATGTCCCCCACTCCTCCGGGCAATGCCAAACTCCTTACAGGCTCACTGGCCACACTGGGCTGTGGAGATGACCTGCGATGTGGAGCCCTCCCTCCCAGCTGTGGCTGACTGCTGCTGCTGCTGTTGCTATGGCAGTACTGGCATCAGTAGCCACCAGTTTCCCTGTAATAACTAAGGGCTTTCCCTGGTGTAAGAACACCCCCCCTCAGCCCCACCCCTTCCCCTTGGTTTAAGATCTGTGCCCTCTTGTTGGGGACTCACGAATCCTTTTGGTCCAGTTAAGTGTCCCAGAGAAACTCAAAAACCTCCATCTGTTCTGTAACCGAACCTTTAAATTATTATTTATTTAACTCTTATTTATTTATTACTAAATTCACTTATAACAAACACCAGCAATTTCTTAACTATTAATCCTATAAATTCCTACAACCCCTTTAACCTATCCACTAAACCTATTGATAATCATAACAACTACTTTCATACCCTTTTAGAATGATACAGTCTCTGGGGCAGGTCCTCAGTCGTCAGGAAACCAGTCTCGGGGGTAGACTCTTTAACGCACTTAGCAGTCCTTTTTCTGAAATAGCTCAGACGCAGGTTCGTCAGGGTAAATTGGCTATCGAAGTCTCACTTTAAATAAAGCTTGAGGCTTTCTTCTCTCTGGGAGACCTCAGCGTCTGTAGGCCACCTTACTTCCTTCGTATCAGCAACTCTGCCGTTCTGCCTCAGTCTTTAAAGCTGGCCACAGTTCCGTTCAGGCCACTGTTCGGACAGGTCAAACCCCTCTAGGCAAAAGCTGAGCCACAGGGTTTAGTCCTTGGCCTTTTGCTGTCTTGCCGAGGCTTTCTCTGCTCACCAGCTTCCTTCTGCCTCAGGGAGATCTGGCCATTGGTCTACCAGAACTTTCTCCAGCAGGACTCTCGGAGCTCTCTCATATCAGGGGCCCTTAGCACGCAGCTCTCTGGCATCATCCACTTGTCCTTAAATAGGATCACTCCTTGTTCCACCTGCTTCAGCTTAATTTGGGCTCTGCCCACTTAGCAGTTGAAAGCAATGCCAGGTCATAAAGTCTTTCCTTGTTTCACCTGGCTTCAACCTTGTTTTTCAGTCCAAAGAGACTCCCCTCATTTCACCTGACTTCATCCATAAGCTGATAAGCTAATTGCTCACAGCAGTTGATCTTCATGCCCCGAATTAAGAGACTGTATCAGAAACTTAGGTATTCACTAAATCTAACTTATATTAACCTATCAGCCCCTACACTGTTCTCTCATCTACTCCAGAGGAAACTGACCTTCCCACCCCCTACCCTACCCTAAATACTTTGGTGTGCTTGCTTCCAGTTTGTTTAGTTGCTTGACTCCTGTTCATAGTTCCTTGGTCTTGGGCCCAGACAGTGTGCTCTCTGTTTCTTCCCCAGCTTGCTCTAAGTAGTTATGGGGGGGGGCAGGCATTAAATTTCTTCCTCATTCATGGTTTATGTCCCTTTCTCTACCAGTGACTTGTATAACTGGAAAGTCCCCAAACTCTCCATTTTCTTAGAAGCCGCAGGCTCTTATCAGCTTGTTAGAAATTGTGTTAAGGTAAGAGGGCATTAGACACCTTTTTAGCCAATCATTATTGGAGGAATTAAAGCAGCAGTCAAAACCTTCCAATGTATCCAAGGTTAGGATCAAATCACTCAAGGACCTGATGAATCACCCATTGGGTTTCTGGAATGGCTAGCTATGTGAGACATATCAAGAATTTACTCCCATTGACCCAGATGCCCCTGGATACCAGGAAGCCATAATGTTGCCTTTGTCATGTAGTCACCCCCAGACATAGGAGAAAACTCCAGAAATTAGAGTGACTTAAAGGGATGAATATGTCTCAGCTTTTGGAAATTGCGCAGAAAGTTTACAACAGCTGTGATTCAGCCAAAGACAAAAAGGGAAAGAAACTCCCATGAGATGATTACTGCCCCTGTGGAAATGAACAAGAGAAGAAATGGGGGAAATAGACCAGGAAAAGGGGTTCAGGGATTTGCCAGCATTGTTTGTCCTGAGTGTAGATCAGTTGGAATTTAGAGAAAAATATCCACAAAGTACTCTGTTCCAGTGTGTAGATGGCCTCCTCTTAGCTCCAACCACTGAGGAAGATATGGACAAGCAACATAAGGCCTTTTAGAGGCCCTCCAAACCCTGAGGTAAATAGTTACAACTAAGAAGGCTCAGCTTTATGTCCCTTGGATCACATGCCTAGACTACAACCTAGAGGAAGGAAAGCAGACACTTTCCCACCATGTTTCAGTAATCCTTCAAATCCTCCCTCCCTCCCCCTACAAAACAAGTATGGAAATTCCTGGAGGCACTTGGATGCTGCCAACTATGGATGGTGGGATTTGCTGAGATGGTAAGATGCCAGCACCAGGGATATGCAACCTTTGGAATGGACTGAGACTAAGCAGAGAGCCTTCAAAGCCTTGAAAAAGCCCCAGTGTCCTCCTCCTTCTGGCTCTCACATGCATCACTAAGACACCCACTTGTACATGGATGAGGCCAGAGGGGTCCTCATACAAACCCTGGAAAACACCAGTGGCAAAATGTTCTGGAGACTTGACCTGGTTGCAGATGGCCAATATGTATAAGGGCCATAGCTCCCACTGCCCTGCAGCTAGAAGTAATTGACAAATTAACTCTAGGGCAAGAACTGTTCCCAATAGTCCCACACTCTGTTGGGGTCCTCTTGAGGGGAGGAACCAAAAGATGGATGTCCAACTTCTGGGTGACCCAATACCAAGCCCTGCTTCTGGATTAACCCTACATTTGGTCCTGCAAGACATTAGCCCTCTCAAACCTACCAGTCTCCTGCCAGACAATGATTCTGAGAGTCCCTGCATGACTGTCTTGAGCTGAGTGACCTGATCTAGGCACCAGGCCTGATCTGCTGACATCCCATTGGTGACACCAAGTGAGGTATTGTTCAGATGGCAGCAGTTTCATCAAAGATGGGATCAAGTATGCAGGGGCAGTGGTAGTGACCCAAGATATCTTTAAGCAGGGGAACCTCAGCTCCTGAGCTTTTAACTTTGAGTCAGGTACTCTGCTAGGGGAAATACAAGGCTACCACCATACACACTGATAGCTGATATGCTTCTGCCATGGTCCATGTCAATGGGGCTCCTTACAGGGTAAGAGGATTACTAACCTCAGCAGGAAAATAAGTCAAAAATAGGAAGAAATCTTGGTACTATTGGAAGTTACCTGGTTACCCAAAAGGGTGGCCATTGTCCACTGCAAAGGACACCAAAAGGGAATTGCTCAGAAGCCAGAAGCAAATGAGAGGCTGACCTGGCAACCAGGGAAGTAGCCCTAGAACCAAAGGGCCTTTACAAGTCTTGGTAGCCTGCTGGAGTCCAGTTTACTGGACTGCCCAGAATGCACCCAAAGGCAAGACTGACTAAGATAAATAAGAAGTGGCCACATAGGATAAGCAAGGATGGTGGATGCTGCCAGATGCAGACCCATCCTTCCTACAAGTCTCGGAAGGTGACTTGTTGCAGATTTCCACCAAGCCACCCATCTATAGGACACAGAAAGTGCTGAACTCCTAAGATCTAGATATTATGTTACAAATTTGGAAGGCCTGATTAATGACACCACTTTCTAATATGCCACTTGTGCTCAGGTAAACAGGAAAGGAAGATTCCACAAGAGCTCTGGAATTGAGGAAATGGGCCTGGGGAACATTGAGAGTTGGACTTCATTAAAATATGGCCTAGTGGTTTTGGCTATAAATATTTGCTGGTGTTTCTAGATACCTTCTCAGGATGGGTGTAGGCCTATCCCACATGAAAGGAGTCTACTCCAATCAGCAGTAATTAGAGAAAACCTTGCCACTGTCAGAGAAAATCCCAAAAGAAAGAAAGGAGACATAGACCAAATACTTGGTATTAGTCTCTGTTTACCTGATCCCCATGGCTGACCACCTCCCTGTCAGTGTTAGCCAGACAGTTGATCCTTACTCTGATTGGGCTAATGGTGGAACCCTGCATCCTTAACTGCATGGTCAGTTAAGCTACTGGTTCTTAGGACTCACTATACCCCTCCAGAACAGAACAAGTAAATGATTTAACTGATGCCCACAGAACCAGTGGGGAATGTGACAGGGCAAGAGTGCAGATGTTCCTCATCTTGTATTCTTGCTGAGGGCATTTTAGGTTTAACTACAACTTGATTTCCTTCATGGGAGAATCCTGTAGAAAATTACCCAACTCTATTCTAGGACCCAAGGCCAAGATGTTCCAGCTATCTTATTTTAAAGTACCCGCTTGTGCAAATCTTCCCCTTCAGCTAACAGCTTATCATAACTTCTGTTAAACTGTGTGCTTATGCAAAATTGCAGCTACAAAACGATGCCAGGATGTATTTTTTGCCTTTTAAAGCCTCTTGCTCTAAATTCTTGGAGCTACACTGGAGTTCCCATTGAATACCTGAGTGTAATCCCAGCTGGCTGGAATAAAGACTTTTAGTAGACTATAAGTAGAATGTCTGAGTGGTCATGTCTGGTGGGCTGCCCTTAACACTACAAATGGAAACACTCTAAAACTAAAAACTGTATCTGAAGATATTCTCACCACTTGAGAAAATGCAACAGAAAGATCTTGAGTTGCAGAAAGCCTGGACTATTCAGTGAGACCTTGTCTCAAAAAACAAAACAAAACAAAAACAAAAACCCAGTAAGCACCAAGTGTGGTGATGCATGCATTGGGAGCCAGAGGCAGGTAAATCTAGTACAGGCCAGTCTGGTCTATGAGTTCCAGACTACAGGATACAAAGTGATATCATGCCTTAAAAAAATACAAACAACACAACCATAAAGGGAATATCAAAACAAAACACTTTCCATGTGAACCAACTACACCACTCAAAATTCCACCCCACCTCAAATCAAGGTTAGCTTATTATAGAAAAATCTGCACTCATGTCTATTGCTGCACTGCTCATAATAATCAGATTATGGGATTAGACTACGTGCCATCAATGGATAAAGAAAATATGATAGATAAACACAATGGGTCTTATTCCATCATTTAAAAAATGTTATTTGAATGAAAATTGATGAAACTAGAGATCATCACATTAACTGAAATCAAAGCATCACAGGCTTTCTTTTGTCTGTGGAATCCAGGGAACAAAATAAGAACATGAAAATAAAAGGGAGATAGATGTCTTCAATGTTCTAATCCTGTGAAGAGACACCATGACCATGGCAACTGTTATAAAAGAAGATATTTAATTGGGTATTTAACTGGCTTACAGTTTGAGATATTTAGTCCATTGTCACCACGGTGGGTAACATGGTAGCACATAGGCAGACATGGTACTAGATAAGTAGCTGAGAGCTCTACATCCAGATTCAGAGGCAGCAGCAGGAGAGAGCCACACGACACAGTGTTTATGTTTTTGAAACCCCAAAGCCCACCTCCAGTGACACACTTCCTCCCACAAGGCTATATATACCTCCTTTCAAATAGTGTCACTCCCTGGTGATCAAGGGTTCAAATCCATGAGTTTATGGGGGCCATTCCTATTCAAACCACCACAGGAGAATATTAGGATTATGAGAAGAGAAAAAGGAAGAGTGAGAGAGGGGATGAATAAGATCAAAGTATACCATATGTATGCATAGAACTATCAAAATAAAACCCCTTACTCTGTACAGAAAATTTCTAAGGGATGGATCTGGAAGTAGTTAGTGGAAGGAGTAGATTTGAGTAGATCCAAATACATTGTATGAAATTCTTAAATATAATGCAGGAATCTCTAATGGCTGAGAAACACTTGAAGAAATGCTCAGCATCCTTAATCATCAGAGAAATGCAACTCAAGACGACTCACTCCTGTCAGAATGGCTAAGATAAGTCACTTTAAGAGAGCGACGTCCCATGCCCAGAGGGAGGGGAAGGTGTTTCTCTGCCCTTCTTTTTGGTTATTTGAAGGATAACTGAAAACTCCGATATTTAAGGGAAGAGATTACAAGCTGATAAATAGTCCTGTTTAATGGGTTTTGGAGGTTAGCCCCAGGGACTTCCTACTTTTCCTTTTCTGTATCCTTCTTCCTCTCCTATGTAGGAGTGCATAGGCTTGAGAAAAATGAGATATAGACATAGCACAGGAAGGTCCAAGAAGAAGGGGCAGATTATTGAATATGCCCTTATACCTTTGTAAATTGATACAAAGTTAGTAGTTTATTTGGCTAAAGTGGTATTGACCATTGTTTATTGTGCAAAAATAAGATTGTATTGGATTACATCGGTATTGATCTTTGTATATTGATACAAAATTAAGATTATAATTGGCCACAATGGTATTGACCCTTGTATATGGACGTAATATTAAGATTGTATTGGGCTACATAGGCATTGATCTTTGTATATTGATACATAATTAAGAGTATATTTAACCACAATTGAATAGATCTTTGTATATTGATACAAAATTAAAGGTAACGCTTCCTAATGGTATCATACCTAGAGATACTTAAAAATAAAATGTGAAGCTCTGGCCTCTTGATACCAACCGTCTAAAACGGTCTAGAATAGTTAAGTAAAACAAACTCCTAGTCATGCAAACATGTCACTTTGTTAGCTACTATGACAGTCTATCACAGATATTCTCTAAACTACCCAGTAATCAAGTTGCTAAGAGACAAGCAACATTTGCTTATCTAAACACAAGAGATGGATAGGGCATCTTCAAAAACCCCAAGAGATCTGCAGAATATGGCATTCAAAGATGTTATCTTAAATTAAGATTTTCTTTTTTTTTGATATCGAGACATATCAGCGCCTGACAGCACCCCCTATTCTACTCCAAGTAGAAGATAAGCATCGAAGAACCTCCACTGTAAGATGGTTGAATTAGTGGCAAGCCTATCTCTTGGCATGAAAAAACCCCTTGCACCAACTGCAGACAGACTGCTGTCCAAAAAGGACAAAACTTGGTAGCAGGGAAGTC
>CAJQZJ010026664.1:0-13665 GCA_907164525.1 Lophiomys imhausi
GAAAAGTGTCTCGTTGCCCGGGAGAGAGAACTACTAAACAAACAAACCAATAAGCATACAATAGATAAAAAAGACTAAAAAATAGAAAAAAATATAACTAATATATAAAAAATGAATAAAAAATAAAAATTAAAAATAAGAAGTCTATGTCCAAGTTCCCTTTGGTGTGTTAGTTGTAGTAATGATACCTACTACTATATAGCTAAAATCCTATATAAGTGAATAGATGCCATATGTGTCCTTCTGAGTCTAGGTTAGTGCACTCAGGATGAGCTTTTCCAGTACCATCCATTTGACTGCAAATTGCATAAATTCATTCTTCCTGATAGCTGAATAATATTCCATTGTGTAGATGTACCACAGTTTTTTAACCCATTTTTCAGTTGAGGGATATCTGGGTTGTTTCCAGTTTCTAGCTATTACAAATAAATCTGCTATAAACATAGATGAGGAAACTTCCTTATGATTCTGTGAAGAGGCATTTGGGTGTATACCCATCAGTGGTATGGCTGTGTCCTGAGGCAGAGCTATTCCAAGTTTTCTAAGATATCGCCAGATTGACCTCCATAGTGGTTGCACAAGCTTGCACTCCCTCCAGCAATGGAGGAGGTTTCCCCTTACTCCACACCCTCGCCAGCATGTGCTGCCATTTGAGCTTTTGATCTTAGCCATTCTGACAGGTGTGAGATGGAATCTCAGAGTCCTCTTGATTTGCATTTCCCTAATGATTAAGGATATTGAGCATTTCTTCAAGTGTCTCTCAGCCATTAGGGATTCCTCCTTTGTGAATTCTCGATTTAGCTCTGTCCGCCATTTTTTGATTGGATTATTTGGTTTCTTGGCATTTAATTTCTTGAGTTCTTTGTAGATTTTGGATATTAGCCCTCTGTCAGATGTGGGGTTGGTGAAGATTTTCTCCCAGTCTGTAGGCTGCCGTTTGGTTCGAATGACAGTGTCCTTTGCCTTACATTAGCTTTTCAGTTTCATGAGGACTTATTTATTGATTTTTGATCTCAAGTCCTGAGCTGTTGGTGTTCTGTTCAGGAAGTTGTCGCCTGTGCCAATTAGTTTGAGTGTTTCTCCCACTTTATCTTCTAGTAGATTTAGTGTGACAGGCCTTATGTTAAGGTCTTTGATCCACTTGGACTTAAGTTTTGTACAAGGTTATAAGTATGGGTCTAACTTCATTCTTTTACAAATGGACATCCAGTTGGACCAGCACCATTTGTTGAAGATGCTGTCCTTCTTCCATTGTGCTTTTTTGGCTTCTTTGACAATAATTAGGTGGCCATAAATGTGTGGGTCTATATCTGGATCCTCAATTCAATTCCACTGATCTACTGGTCTGTTTCTATACCAATACCATTCTGTTTTTACAACTATTGCTCTGTAGTACAGCTTGAAATCTGGGATGGTAATACCTCCAGATGTTTTGGGTTTTTTTGTTGTTGTTGTTGTTGTTTTTTTTTATTGCACAGGATTGATTTAGCTATTCTGGGCTTTTTTGTTGTTCCATATGAAATTGAGACTAGCTCTTTCCAAGTCTATAAAAAATTGTATTGGTATTTTGATAGGAATTGCACTAAATCTATATATTGCTTTTGGTAGGATGGCCATTTTTATTATGTTGATCCTATTTATCCATGAGCATGGGAGATCTTTCCATCTTCTAAAGACCTCTTTCATTTGCTATTTTGAAGGGGGTTGTTTCCCTTATTTCTTTCTCAGCCCATTTGTTTGTTGTGTAAAGAAGGGCTTCTGATTTTTTTGAATTAATTTTGTATACAGCCACTTTGCTGAAGGTGTTTATCAGCTGTAAGAGTTCTCTGGTGGAATTTTTGGGTTCGCTTATGTATACTATCATATCATCTGCAATAGGGATAATTTGACTTCTTCGTTTCCGAAGTTTATCCCCTTGATGTCCTTTAGTTGTCTTATTGCTCTAGCAAGAACTTCAAGTACTATATTGAAGAAATGTGGTGAAAGTGGACAACCTTGTCTTGTCCCTGAGTTTAGAGGAAATGCTTCAAGTTTCTCTCCATTAATTTCGATGTTGGACACTGGCCTGCTGTATATTGCCTTTATTATTTCTAGGTATGGCCCTTGTATGCCCGTTCTCTCCACAACTTTTAACATGAAGGGGTGTTGGATTTTGTCAAATGCTTTTTCTGCTTCTAGAGTGATTATCATATGGTTTTTTTCTTTCATCTTGTTTATATGATGAGTGACATTGATAGATTTTCGTATGTTGAACCATCCCTGCATCCCTGGGATGAAGCCTACTTGATCATGGTGTATGATATTTTTGATGTGTTCTTGAATTTGGTTTGCTAGTATTTTATTAAGTATTTTTGCATCTATGTTCATGAGGGAGATTGGTCTGAAGTTCTCTTTCTTTGTTGGGTCTTTGTGTGGTTTAGGAATCAGGGTGATTGTGGTCTCGTAGAATGAGTTTGGCAATGTTCTTTCAAATTCTATTTTGTGAAAGAGTTTGAAAAGTATTGGTGTTAGCTCCTCTTTGAAGGTCCGGTAGAATTCTGTGCTAAAGCCATCTGGCCCTGGGCTTTTTTTGGTTCGGAGATTTTTAATGACTGTTTCTCTTTCCTTAGGGGTTATAGGGCTGTTTAATCTGTTTATCTGATCTTGATTTAGCTTCGGTAGGTGGAATCTATCAAGAAAATTGTCCATTTCACTTAAGTTTCCAAATTTGGTGATGTATAGATTTTTAAAGTAGGATACAATTATTCTCTGGATTTCCTCAATGTCTGTTGTTATTTTTCCATTTTCATTTCTGATTTTGTTGATTGGGGTTTCTCCCTCTGTCTTTTAGTTAATTTGGCTAAGGGTCTGTCTATTTTGTTGATTTTCTTGAAGAACCAAGTCTTTGTTTCATTGATTCTTTCTATAGTTCTTTTTGTTTCTAAATTGTTGATTTCAGCCCTAAGTTTGATGTTCTCCTGCCTTCTGCTCCTCTTGGGAGTGTTTGCTTTTTTTTTTTTTTTTCCAATTCACCCAGTTTAGCTGTTAATCCGCTAATATGAGCTGTAACAATTTTCTTTTTGAAGGCACATAGTGCTATGAAGTTTGTCATAGCACAGCTTTCATTGTGTCCCATAGGTTTGAGTATGTTATGTCTTCATTTTCGTTGGATTTTAAGAAGTCTTTGATTTCCTTCTTTATTTCTTCCCTGACCCAGTGGTCCTCTAGTAAAGAGTTGTTCAATTTCCATGTGAGTGTAGACTTTCTGTTAACCCCCTTTGCTATTGAAGTCCTGCTTTATTCCATGGTGGTCTGAGAAGATACAAGGGGTTATTTCAATTTTCTTGTGTCTGTTGAGGCTATCTTTGTGTCCAACTATATGGTCGATTTTGGAGACGGTTCCGTGAGGTGCTGAGGAGAAGGTGTATTCTTTTGTTTTTGGGTGAAATGTTCTGTAGATATGTGTTAGGTCCATTTGGTTCATGATCTCTGTTAGACTCATTATTTCTCTGTTTGGCCTCTGTCTTGAGGTTCTGTCCATAGTTGTGAGTGGGGTGTTGAAGTCTCCCACTATTAAAGTGTTTGGATCAATGTGCCATTTAAGTTTTAGAAGTGTTTCTTTTATAAATGTAGATGCCTTTGTTTTGGGGGCATAGATGTTCAATATTGAGATGACCTCTTGGTGGATATTTCCTTTAATGAGTGTGTAATGCCCTTCTCTGTCTATTTTTATTAAGTTCAATTGGAATTCTATTTTGTTTGATATTAGGGTGGCTACTCCAGCTTGTTTCCTGGGTCCATTTGCTTGGCAAACCTTTTCCCAGCCCTTTACTCTGAGGTAGTATTTATCTTCAATAGTGAGGTGTGTTTCTTGTATACAGCAAAAAGATGGGTCCTGTTTATGGATCCAGTCTGTAAGTCTGTGTCTTTTTATTGGCGAGTTAAGTCCATTGATGTTGATGGATATTAGTGACCAGGGGTTGTTATGTCCCATTATTTTCTTATAGCTGCCTGTCTTGTGTTTCTCTTTTGTTTAGTTGCTGTGGATGTTTCTATTTCCTCTGCTTTCTTGGGTGTAGTTATCTTTTCTGTGTTGGAATTTTCCTTCTAGGATCCTTCTGTAGGGCTGGGTTTGTGAGGAGATATTGTTTGAATTTGATTTTGTCATGGAATATCTTGTTTTCTCCTTCTATGTTGATAGAGATTTTTGCTGGGTATAGTATTCTGGCTGGGCACCTATGTTCTCTCAGGGCTTGTAGGATATCCGTCCAGGCCCTTCTAGCTTTTAAAGTTTCTGAGGAGAAGTCAGGTGTGATTCTGATGGGTGTGCCATTGTATGTGACTTGGCCTTTTTCTCTTACAGCTTTTAATATCCTTTGTTTATTCTCTACATTTGGAGTTTCTATTATTATGTGGCAAGAGGAATTTCTTTTCTGATCTAATCTGTTTGGTGTTTTGTAAGTCTCTTGGATTTTTACTGGCATCTCTTTCTTTAGGTTTGGGAAGTTTTCTTCTATGATTTTGTTGAAGATATTTCCTGGACCATAGAGTCGGGAGTCTTCTCTTTCCTCTATGCCTATAATTCTTAGGTTCCATCTTTCCATTGAGTCCTTGATTTCTTGGATGTTGTGGATGAGAGATTTTTTAGCTTTCTCATTTTCTTTGGATGTTGTTCTGATTTCTTCCATCGAATCTTCCATGCCTGAGATCCTGTCTTCCATCTCTTGCATCCTATTTTTCATACTCACATCCGTAGTTCCTGTTCTCTTCTCTTGATTCTCCATTTCCTCTTTTAACTCTGACTGTGTTTTCTTTATTGTTTCCATTTCTATTTTCATGTCTTAAATGGTAGTGTTCGTTTTGTACATTTCCTTCTCCAGTTTGCTTGTTTTTACCTGGAGATCTTTCATTGCTTTATCCTTTTCCTGTTGAAGCTGTGTCACCTTGGCTTGGAGCTCTTTAATGGTGTTATTCGTTGTTTTGACTTGTAAAATTGTGGCTTCTTTGAATTCCTTCATAGTTTTAAGTTCTTCTTGAAGGGACTCTATCACTTTCCATAATGTAGAATTGTCATAGTTTTCATGTGTTTCAGTTGTGTTGAGGTGGTTCGGACTTGACAGAATAGCGTTGCTTTGTTTTGTGGAGACATTTCGCCCTGTTTTTTTTTTTTTTTTTTTTTTTTGTCTGGGGCCTCTGGCCATGTGGAATTTTTTTTGCTGTCTTCTGGACTCGGGTCCAAAGGGGGCACTGTGGTGTAGGAGCAGAGTTGCCTTACTCCACCCCTATAAGGTGAGTCATTCAGTCCCACCTCCCAGGTGGAGACCTAATTAGTTCAGATGGTGTAGCTGTGTACAAGTAAGCTCTGATTCCCCGCCGGAAAGGCCCGTACTAGTACACAAGTCTGATATAGGACAGTTTCAAATATCTCGCAGTTTGCCCGGGGTTGTTCCTGTAGCGGGTAAATCTGCAGTTCAGCTCCAGTAGCCTTGCCGCTCCCACGGCTTGGAAACTGGCCAGTGACATCACAGACCGAGATCTGTGGTCTGAATTCACTTTGCAGCAGATCTCCACTCTCTTCCAAGGGTTGCAACCTTTCACCAGATAATTGGATCTTCTGTGTGAGACCTGGGAGTGCTCAGCAGGGTAGGGATTATCTCTGCGTGGTTTCTGAATCTGCTGGCTGGGTATTAGGTTGGAACTTACCGGGGGTCTCTCCTGTTGGGGGATAGGTTATCCCTATTCCCGGGTCCAGAGGCTTCCTAGCGTGTCCGAGATTTGGAAGGGGCGTCCTGCCCAGGCATCTTCTGTGGTCCCTGTGTAGCTGGGTGAGATTTAGAAGGGGTCGTGCCCTTTGTACAGCATCCTGCAACACTTGCTGCCTTGTGACTGTTGACCCTGAAATCAAAATATGTTCCCCCCGGCCGCCACCATCTTGGATCCTACCCTACCTTTCATGTTGGCTGTTCATAGGACTCAAGATTTAAAAGAACTTGGGATAGCTTCTTCATTAATTTCCCAATTTTTAAATTCGTTCATTTCCTCATGATTTGGGTTATGTTTTTATTCATATTACCTAACATTAGGAAGCATATAATGTGAGTTTTTCTTTTACATTATATTTTAATTATTTGTTTAAGGTGTTACCACAATGTTATTATTACCATATGTTTTTCCACTAAAGTTAGTGGAAAATGACTTGATATAATAAGACTCTCTACAATGTTCATCATTTCTTTAGTTCAGTGGTCTTAACATTTATTGATAATCTTTGTTATGATCAATATTATCATGAATATTATTAAAGTACATTTAATAGTTCAGAGTTCTCAAATATTTAACATAGTATTTATAATGCATATTAGTTTTTCAAAAAGAGAAACATAAAATTATAACATAAATTAATACAAACAATAAAAATTGAGGAAAATGGAGAAATAGTACTATTCTATTTTCCTAATTTTGCATAGCAGAACTAATTATGACAGCTATTAATAAGCTAAAATAATGAGTAAGCTTATTTTGAAAGCCATAAATATACTCACTGAAAAATATTATTCAGAATGAACAGTAATCCTTTTGAAAGCGAAAATATTTTATGTGGGTGTGTGCTGTGTGCACCGTTGGTGCATCGTCAGAGTCCTTTAGATGTCCAATAACATTAGCCAGTTGTCATGGTTAACCTGTACATAAACTTACACATGTGTCCTCGGATTCAAAATTACTCTTGTAAAACACTTCCAACTTAGGATATAAAAATACATAGCCACCCCCAAAAAGGAGAGCTGAGATGAGGTGAAGGAGACAGGGTAACTGCACTACATTCTGTATCATATTATAAAAAAACACGATGCAACTGCCTATCAGAAATTAATAAATATAGCATTATGTCACAGATTAATATATGTAAAGTTCATGACAACAATGAACATAGACTTACTAAACGATAAACTTCTGCATTATTATTTCTGAACAAAACAGAAACAGATGAAATTTCATCCTTACTAGTCTGTAGTGATTATTTTCTTACCATGGCTTTTGCAATGTTAACTAAAATTCATGTGAATATTCCAAAAAATAATATAATATGAAAGCATGCTAATGAAGACGGATAATTCCTAAGTAATTGGAGTGAATATTAAACTTTGTTCTTTCTTTTCTTTCTTTATACATTTCCAGAGCTCTATTGATTCTTCTACTTGTTTTCTGCCCTCCTCTGAATCTACCAGGTTCTACACTGCTGGAAAGAACTATTATTCATTCCTCTTTACTCCTTATTGCAAATATCTGTCACAGTCAGACTTGATCCAGTGAGGTTAATTCCCTCTTACAGTATGTCCTCACTCACCTGTCCTCCATACATTGAGAGAATAATGGTGATAGGAAGATTTGGTGTCCTCTGGAGTTTGTAACTAATCAATTAGCTTTTTCAGTAAGTTGTTCACATTCATGGATATTTGAGAGTTTGCCTTTAAAATAAAGGCATTTGGTTAGATGGCCTAATTTAATATCCTTTCCATCTTTTTGTTTACTTTTAACATTATAATTTAATTATATTTTTTCTTTCCTTTCCTATTATCCCTCTACAATTTACAATTTACCCTTCCCTGTTCTCCTTCACATTAGTGGTCTCTTTTTCACTAATATGTATTGCATGCATACACACGCACATGCAAACACACATTCATAAATATAACCTGTTGAGTCCATATAATATTACTTGTATGCATGTTTTCAGGGAAGACCTTTTGACACTTTTTAAGCAATGGGTATGCTCTTCCTTGGGGAGAATCATGTCTCTTGCTCCAAATTTTACACAATGGTCTATAGTTCTTTGTGTAAAGTTGAGGCCTAATGGGCTTTTCCCCCATGTTTTTGGGCATGTTCATTGATGTCTAACATGGAATATTTCTTAAATTTCACATTTTTTGGAAAAAAAACAATACCCTTTCCATTCTTAAAATCCAGGACAATTGATGGATTATATGTTTTTCTAGAATGTACACCTTGGAGAATTAAAAGCATAAAACACTAAAGTTTTATATATATTTGGTGGAAGACTTAAACAATGTTTACATTATTATTATATGTGAATTAAGTGGATAGCATGCTTTGCAAAGAGGGTGAAATATTACAGAAATTCTTTCCTACAGTATTTGTCATATCAATATAATACTTGGCCTTTCTTTTATTTTTGATCCAGTACTTTCTCATTTACTTGATGCTTAAAATTATTTTTCTCTTTCTTATTCAGGACTCCAATATCAGCTCCACAAGAATAGGTACCTATTCTACCATGACTAGAATTATGAACTAGCACCTAGAATAACACTTTGTCTTAAGCATCATTTGGCATGTATTTGTAAATTGACTAAATGGAACAAGCTCATTAATCTTTCAACTGAAATTTTGGGGAGTCAAATTTTTTGTGCTGAGATGAAGAAATCATATGATAGCCGATTGATCAAAATTGAAATAATAAATAATGTTTATAGAGGGCAAGAAGTAGTCTATACATATCTACTTGTTATTAATAGTAAATAAGCAGTAAAATGATAAGGGGTTAAGCTTAGTAAAATATTTAAGTAATGTATCTAGAAAAAAATAAAAATGTAATTAATGTTTGAACCAAAAGTTTAAGTTTAAGGAAATACAGCATTTGCTTTAAAACCATCTATGAAATTAAAGAAGAAAAAGAGGATGTGAATTCTGACAATGTTGAATTATCTTTTCTCAAGAGATAATAAGTAATGTCAATGAAGGAAAGAAAAGTAAAATGTTACATTTATAAGAAAATACAATAATGAAACTCACTAGTTTCTACATCAAACCTAAATAATAAAGGAAATTTTTCTCCAAGAAGAACATCAAGAAAGACAGTAAAATGTTTGAAATGAGCAATTCCCTAGAATGTAGTGGAGTAGCTGACATTACTTTAAAGTACCGTGGCTTATTAAAACAGCTGCTTTCTGGTGGTATTTCCCAATTTCAACCTTAATAGAACCCAAAATTGCTGTTGAGGATTGTTGTATTATATATTATTTTGAAAAGATTATATCTACTGAGCACATTATAACTGTGCAAAACAAACATCAAATGGTCAGAGATGAAACTCAGTTGTACAGCATTTTCCTATTTTGGGCAAAGAATCCATGCAATACCCAGTCAAAAAGAAGAGAAAAAAATTTCAATGGATATTCTATGTATCTCTTGAAAGTCTTGAAAGATCTATTCAATTATTTGCATTTGTGCGTGTGTGCATGTGTGCATGTGTGTGTGTGTGTGTGTGTGTGTGTGTGTACCTATGTGAAAACCAGTAACCACCAAGGCCAGAAGAACATATTAATTTTTCTTGATTTGGACCTATTGAATTCAGAACATGTTAATTATTCTTGATTTGGACCAGCTGAATTCAGGGCTGGGCAATCAATTCATTTCTTTGTAAGAGCAGCAAACATTCTGACTGTTGGGCCTGTTGAACCAATTCTCCACTGTGTGTGTGTGTGTGTGTGTGTGTGTGTGTGTATGTGTTTGCCATAAAAGAGGCTGCTTTTGCTCTAGAATATGGGCAAATACAATATATTAAACATAAATTTGGACTGAAAGAAATTAAAAGTCAGATTTTGTCTTCATTACCAAGAAATTTATTAAAATTTTTAAAAAGAAGAAAATAAAATAATAACATGACCAAAAATCTGAGAAGCTATAAAATTCATACAATTCCCAAACAAGCAATATTTAAAGAATTAGATATTTCTTTTAGAGTTTTAAAAATAAAGATTTTGCTTATAAACATTACTGTGAATATTAGTAGGAAAGAAAACAAAATGCAAAGCAACATTAAAAAGACATTTAAGAATGTTTTAATGTGATTTTAATTGTTGAAACTGCATAGAGAATTCAGAAAACTTTGGGCTATTTGATTACTAAACATACATTTGTTATAACTACCATACATGTTATTAGGATAATTTCTCTGATGTTTTCATTTCACTCCATGATATTAGCAATTATTTTATAGCCATCCCTGATTTTCTGTTTAGTATGTGTGTATGTATTTGTATAGATACTGAGCCACTTGTAATGTGTTTTTGTATGTACTTTTTAACTAAGGGTTGCAGTCAGTTTCCAGTTGTATTTAGTGATGTTCCTTACTACACTGCCTCAGTGATAGGCAAGAGCACATGATGTTAAATAAAAGCAATTCAGAAATAGTAATACCAAACTAAGAGTCAAATCTACTTATGATGAAGTAATTTCTATAAAACTCCCTGAAAGCCAGGAATAACCATTAATTTTATTTCCTACTTCATTTTCCCCCTTTACTGACTTTTCCTATACTAGACTGTTTATTTCCTCTCCATAAAACTAGAAAACCTAAGCATCAGCATATCTTACAGAGTGGATGCTAAGAGTTAATTTATTGGCACATTTCATGCAAAATTAATAAGAATGGAAGAGAAATAAGATGCTGAGTGGGTTAGATTTTGCTGTTATGTTACTACCTGTTTTTTTTTTTTTTTTGTGGGCCTAGTCATATATCTCTTGGGCACACAGCAGGGCACAGGGCATGTTTATGGGTATTAAATATTTATATTTAAAACAGAAAGCAAGCCTATACTACTGCAAGAAACTAAAAATTTTAAGTTGAAAATAGTGAACTTTATGAAGCAGCCATATTTACTTCTTATTCCCATTCTTCTAAGAGTAAAACTGCAAGTGGTTTGGATCTTTGCAAAGAGTATGAACTGGGACAGGTAGTTGGCAGGTGACCCCATCCACTTCAGAGTTTAGAGGCTCTGGTCAAGGCACATTGCTTCGAAAGTCCTTAGTTTTACTAGGGTAAATAAGAAGATATTTTAAAATAAGATATTTATATTACTCACAAGTTCTCCTGGTCATTATGAATAGCAGGAAAATATAAATGAGTAATACATATGAAAGCTCTTTGTGCATTATTATGCACAACAGTACATACAGAGTAAATTAAATTATAAAGCTTATGGTAGTGCTTTGCTTACTAAATGCTTCTTAACCCAGGCATTAGCAATTGGAATGTCTACCCAGAAGGACCACAGAGTAAACAAAGGGTTACATATCAATCCTTTGATCAAGGAGGAAAACAGTTTAAGGCCATGTCTGTAAAATGTGAGACCAAACTGTTAAAGGTAAATTATTTATGGCAAGGAACTAAGCAAAACATGAAAAGGACAAGAATTCCATCAGCAAAGGGATGGTGAGACTGTAACTTAGTCCATTTGAAAGGTAATTCTGCTAGGGGCAGTCTCTAAGAGAAAATATCTCTGGCAATATTTTCTATGTTAATCTTCGTAAGGTGATACTAAACCATCTTCTACAAAATGAAGAGGAAACAGTAGGCCCCCAATATATGAGGAGGCTCTTGGCCCTCATATGACTGCTGAACTGGGGTGGGGGACTGATATGTAGAGACGCACCACTCTGGAGGAGTGGGATGGAAGAGTAGAGAGTGGGAGGGTAGAGAGTGGGAGGGTGGGACTGGAAGGGATGGAAAGAGGGCACTGTGATGGAGATGTAACCTGAAGTAATAAATAAACTTCAAAAAAAAAAAAAAAAAGATGTGGCCGGTAACAATTGTGCTTACACATACAGTGAATGGCTTATGACTATTTTTTATGTGGGGAACAGTAAACAAAAGAAATGTGATTTACAAGTACTTGTTGGGCTCACTTATTTTAATATTTCCCAGATGCCTAGAATACAATACATGAAATATATTTTTTTGGTTACACACACACACACATACACACACACACACACACACACACACACAAGATCAGTGAATGAGATGAGGTTGGAGCAATGACTCAGTGAAAAGCATGTGCCGCTCTTGAAAATGAGTTGGATTCAATTCCCAGAATCCTCATGGAAGATCATAACTGCCTTAACTCTAAAACAGGGCATCCATTACCCTCTTCTGGGCTCCGTGGGCTCCTGTTTACACATGGTGAGTATAAACTCACACAGATATATAAGATAAATACACATATATACACAGAAATGAATTAATATCTTAAAACTAAAGGATTAGAGGATACACCGACCTTTAGAAAGCTAATTTACAGCAATATGATTCACAAAAGCTATAACTTTTGTCATTTGATTTTTTTGTTTGTTTTTCCCTTTGTGAAAATAGTGTAAAATTAAGCTACCACAGAGTTAAAAAAATTCTAATTCAAGATTATTTAAAATTGATTCTTTTAACATTGCAAAAATTGTGTCATAATGTTGTGAAATTTTCATCTGTGTTTACAGTCATAGAGTCTCAACATATGACACTATCACAATTTTTAATACCTTTCTTTATTGAAGGATATGTGAGGTTTTTTGAGCCTTGGGTCTGGATTCAGATTATGAAAATGAGTTTTCCTTTCTTCAGGGTAAATAAATGCATATATGACTGTTGAATAGTATTTCAAATGTTGAATTTGATAAGAAACTCATAAATTATTGTCAAAATGCATACATCCTTTGCATTCCGAGCAACAAATTAGGACAAATTTCAATTGCTTTTCATCCTCATCAGAGCTTAATGCCACTTTCATTTTGTAGAATGGACTATCATCTTTGTAATATTTGTTTTTCCCCACATTTGTTAAACTAATGTCTGATTTTGAACACCTTTTCTTCTCTTTATGTTTTATGTCTTTGTTTATTTTATACTGGTACATCCTTTTGTTAAGTGCTTGTTGAGACAAAGGTTTGTTATATAACACAGCTGATTTCTTATCATCTGCTTATATAATCTTAATCAAATATTTGTTTCATAAATACAGTCCGCTAGTATATGGCTTTTGCTTCAATTCTCTTGGCAGTACCTTTAGTGGAGGAAACCCTTTTTATTTTGATCAATTCCAATTCCAATTTGTCAAAGTTGTTTTCTTTGATGAAGTATATTTGTGTTATTGGTACTCTTTCATACCCACTAGATGTCCATGAATTTATCTCATATTTTCTTCAAAAATGTATAATGTTGCATTTTATGTTTACATCTGATTTTAGTTACTTTTTGTGTAAAAAGTCACATTTGTTGTTGTTATTGGTGCTGTTTGAAGCTTGAGCACAACTTTACTATAGTTTAAAAACCAAAAGCTCCATAGCAAGCAAGTTGTAAATCTCAGAAACTGATTGAAAGAGAAGAGAGAAGAAGAGGAAAAAAATTACATATCTTTTAGGCTGTTATTAAGATCAGATACATGGCAGAAAAGTAGTCACATGGCAGCATGAGAGGGCTTTAGAGGGAAAGTGAGGAATCCTGCAGTATCCAAAAAAAAAAAAAAAAAAAAGAAAGAAAAAAAGCATACTTACGTTCTGGCCCATCTCTAAAAAAAAAAAGGAAAAAGAAATGTTGCACTAGAAAGATGAGTGCACACAACTGAATCTGTTGCTAGTTTATAAGGGTGGGAAATGAGAAGAATCTCTTTAGCTTGGATTAAGGTGAGCACTCTTTCCTAGAGGTGGTCCTTTGGCTAGGTGATTGACCAAGGCCAGCTTAAGTGTTTTGTGTCCACCCAGACCAGAGATTCTTTTATTTATTTTTTTTTTCATTACAATTATTTATTAGATTGTACTTATCCTTAGTGTCTAAAAATATATAATTACACCATGGGAAATTGATGAAATACACTTCCATCCAAAGTACTCTCCCTC
>CAJQZJ010026665.1:0-11433 GCA_907164525.1 Lophiomys imhausi
TATTCACTAAATCTAACTTATATTAACCTATCAGCCCCTACAATATACCATAGAAGCAGTACAAACTGGTAGCACCTTCTGTCCAATCCAGATCCCTTGGCTCTGGGAGTCTTGGGGATACCTGGGAATATGGTTGTCTATACTACAAAATTCCTATAGATAAGCCAGCCATCCTGGATCTGTGAGGAATGGGTAGACCGCTAGACAACTCACCCTCCACAGAACCTTGCACTGACTCAACTTGTCCGCAACTAGAACCATCTGTCTGGCATCTGTCATACTCTCCATCTGTGGCCTGAAATTCTCTCAGTGAAGATGTCACCCGACACAAGGAGAATGGGTAGAACCCAAGACACTTGATGTGAAGTCTGTGGATCTTCGTAACACACAGCCTTTAGGAAACTGTGGTGGTAACCATTGACAACTAGGATCTAGAATCACCTAGGAGATGCCTCCAGGCACACCTGGCATGGATTATTTAGCCTCTGGGCATTCCTGTGAGGGATTATTTTGAGTACAATTAATTGAGGGGGTGGTGAAGGTGTAAATGTGGGTGATGTCATTCCCTAGCTGGGATCATGGCTTGAATATAAAGAAGCAAGCTGAGAGGAGAAAGCTAATTGGGTGGTGGCAGCATTTATCCCTCCCAACTTCTGGACTGTAGAGGCACCGTGACCTGCTCCCTCAAGCTTCTGACTGCTCTACCATGGTGGACTATGAATTGTGACCCATACCAAAACCTTTCTTGCTTAAATTGTTTTTGTCAAGGTATTTTATCACAGCAACAAAAAAAAAAAAAACAAAAAAAAAAAACCAAAAAAACTAGCCTTCACTGATTTTAAGCCTTGTATTCATAGGACAGAGGTGAGCAATCCGAGGGCGTTCTGGACAGCAGAGCTATAAAAGACATCACCAATACCAATACAACTGCCTGGACGATTAGAGACTGGTCAGAATATGTGGGATAGGAAGAGGAGAAGAAAGGCATCAGAAATTGACTTAGTCACATATGTTTGTAGAGAATCTCCTGGGTTTGAGTCCTTACTTATGAGACTCTCAGAAGACTCAGTACCCTCCAAGATGCTAAGGAAAACCCTGATTAATGCAATGATGGGGAAGAATCTGTTTCTGTGGAAGAAAGTGGATATGCACAAGCCATCTCCCTTCAGAGGAGTTTGATGCTAATTTCTCACTCAGGTGTGAATCCCCTCCATCTGATGTCAAAAAGTTGCTTTCTGATGTACGTGCAACTTCTGTGATTTTACCAACCCTGCAAAGTGGTGCTTGCTGCCTCCAGCAAAAGATACGAGCTGTTTATTGCCTGGCTGCTCAGATGCTGCTGGACGGGGTGCTGAGCAGCACAACTATCACAGAGTTGTCTTTGGGTGGCACAGGCTGCCAAGCACAGTCTGAGAGAGCACTTTACAAAAGCGTAGTTACGGATTTTGTGCACATCCCAGGCTTAATGAGACTGGGCTGAAATAGAAGCTTTGTCGCACCCTTTTGTCGATATCCAAACAGGGATGTTTATTTCCTGGCTGGTGGCTTACTTCTTGGTATATACAATCGAAGTGTTTTATTACCAGTAACAAACCTCAATGTCTCTCACAATGTGCAAAATTGCAGTCAGCAATTCTTCTCAGGGTGGAAATGTACCCCAAAGTAAATAGCACCTAGTTTGTCCTAAATGTTCACCTTGCATTCCTGGGAGACACAAACAGATGCACACACATAATAACTACTTCTAGTCTTTGATTTGTGCTGAGTTAATTCTAGAAATATCTAAAAGTTTACGGGTTTGCAAGGAGGTGTGTGTCACATGCATGTCAAGAGAGTAAACGACGTGGCGGGGATTAATCTGGGGTCTGGTTGCCTGAGAAATCTCAGCAAGCCTCTTTACCTTTCTATGCTGCAGTTTTTATCTTTAAAATTGAATAAAATCAGAACTGGATGTGGTGGCTCAAACCTGTCACTCCAGGACTTGGAGGAAAAGGGCAGGAAGATCGCCGTGCATTGGGACTACAAGTTCTAACTTCACTAGGGAGTTCCAGGCTAGTGAAGGACACACATTGAAATTCTGTCTCATAGAGGAAATTGGGTGCCAGGTCTTACATCACAGGGTGTTGTGTGGTGGGCTGGAGAGTGAACTATAATAGCAGTAGTTTTTGTTTTGCATGAGCGAGTTTGTTAAGTAAGTAGGAAGCAAAAGTAAGAGAATAAGTGGCAAGTAACAGAAACAACAGCCAAATAACAAAATGAAGTCATGGCTGTGAAGCACTGGAGTGGACAGATCGGCAAAGCAGGTGATGATGGTAAACCACATCACCAAAGCGGGCCTTGCAACACTCAGAAGAAATAGGTGGAAGTTGGGGCAGCCATCTGCATTCCTGGCTAGGAGAGTTTGCTCGATGGGTGAACTCCCCGTGGCTGAATGTCCAGTTTTCTACTCCCAGTGTGGGCATTTTAATGGCATGGGATAAAAAAATAATATCTGTTGTAAATGATTTACCTTCCAGCTCTTCTCAAGGACACAATGCTCTTACTCCTGGGCTGTTCTGCTATTCTCTTTCCTCCTTGCCATAGAGTTAGGGGTTCAGCTCAGCCCCAAGCAAGGTACTTTGGAGAACATTTTTAGATAAATATTCTTGGGCCTGAAACTGAGATCTAGATCCAGCTTCTCAGAGAGCTCAAACATCAAATGACAATCTACCAATATATCCAAAGGAAATGCTCTTGTACCTCATACCTGTATGTATTGCAGCAGCAATATTTACAATAGCTGAGATGTGGGACCAACCAAGCAACATATCAATGGATGGACAAGAAAATGTGGTACATCTGCACAATGGAATACTATTCAGCCAGAAAAATAATGAAGTCCTAGGACTAGCAGCAATCTGGATGGAAATGAGGACATTGTATTTAGTGAAGTAAGCCAGGCAAAGAAAGACAAACATCCCATGTGCTATTTAAGTTAGAAAAGTGGATGTCATAAGAGGGCAGAATAGAGCTCTCTAGGAAATCAGACAAAGGGAGATTGGTTAATGAGAACACCAAAAATACAGTTAGATAGGAGAACTAACCCTTGCTGTAGGAAAGCACAGAGGAATGACTGCAAGTCACGACACTTACACACCACACAACGCCAGAGCAGAGGAGGTGAAAGAGTCTTCACACAAAGAAATACTAAATGCTTGAAGAGAAGGAAGCACTAACTGCCTGATCTGATCATTGCGTACCCAGACAGGCACTGAGATACCACAGTACCCTGTCCATAATATAGTCATTGTCAGCTTTAGGGAAACGCACTTCGGGGCTGGGGAGCTGGCCCTGTGGGTGAAGTTCTTGCCACACAGGCAAGAGGACCTGAGTTTGCATCCCCAGAACAAACATAAGGTTTGTTATGGTGTCCCGCATTTTTATAATCCCTCTGCTCCTACAGAGAGAAGCTTGCAGATAAGTTAGTATTATGTACACAGCAGATAACCAATATAGAGACCTTGTCTCAAACTAGGTGGAAGACAAGCACCAGTAGGTGAGATTGTCCTCAGAACTACACACACACACACACACACACACACACACACACACACACACACACCACACACCATAGTATGGTACATGTGTAGGTACACTATGGTATGGTGGACATGTGTGTGCACACACACACACACCATGGTATGGTACATGTGTAGGTACACTAGTATGGTGGACATGTGTGTGCGCACACACATGCACATATACACAAGCAATAGGCTTAATTACATACACTGTACACCAATCCTCAATATCAATTGCGTGGACCAGTGTGGTCTCTGAACCTTTAGTTACAGGACAAAATGTTGTACTGGATGAAGAGAAAAACGATGGGAGATAGTCAGAGGAAGGAGAATGAGAAAGAAATGGAAATCAATAGAAGAAGTGTTTTCTGACTGATTAGTAAGGTGTCTTTTTCCTTCTTTCTGTTCTTCCTTCAAGGAACTCTCTGTCCCTGCAGGCTCAAATAAACTGTGTCCAATTGCTCTAACCAAGCTTAATAAAGAGATAGGAGACTCTCTTTTTATTATTTTTGGCCAGGGACACTCCAGTTTAAACTAATTACCAGGAAGCCCAAGGTGCTCGTTCAGTCAGTTTTATACCTAATGATAACACTTCTGCTTCCAATTGGGATGAAATTTAAAGTGTCTGGGTTTCAGGGATAAGAGCTAGGTACTCGTTTTCACCTGATTTCACACCAAAGACTAAGAATAACACTGATAGTGACAAGAGTGATATCATCCAGTGTCCCCTGGTGATGTCATCCAGTATGATGTCATCCAGGGTATCCTGGTGATGTCATGCATTTTCTCTTGGTGATGTCATCCAGTGTCTCATGGGACCCTGTTCTCATGGGGACTAGGCATGGTTTCTCACAATCACAGCTTCACATTGCATTGTGTTTCCATTCACTAAACACTCTGCCTGTGCCTGAGACACTGTAATACTGACAGTCACACAGAACAGATATCTTCAAAGAGAAAGAAAGCTCAATCCTGGTGAGAACACAGAACAACTTCTTCAGATGACATCAGTCACTTCTGAATCACTGAGACCAAGATACATGAGAAATAAGAAGAAAACTTCCGTTGGCTCTCAGTTGCCAGGAGATTTCAGTCTGCTATGACAGAGAAGGCACAGGAGTGTGAGTGGATGGTGGAGATCCCTCACCTCACTGAGAACCAAGCATAAGCAAGAAGCAAGCTATAACCTTTGAAAGTTCACCACCAATGACCTACTAAAACCAATGAGACCACACCTCTTAAAGGTCCCAAGCCACCCAAAGTATTACCAAGTGGGGAACATGCACTCACAATGTGAGCCCATGGGAGACAACTGATATTCAAACCACAGCATATTCAATTTTTTAAAACCTGTGGGTTATTCTTGGCCACTGGAATCTCTGTTTTAGCCCCTTATCTTGCTACCATGGTCACTGCTAACAGGCCGATAATTTGGTTCTCCACCATTTCTTTTTTAAATTAAATATTTTCTAAGAATTGTCATAGGGGCAAGAATTAAGGGACTTTTTTAAAAATTATTTTACATGGTGAGCATTGGCCTGCATGTGTGTGTACACCACATGAGTGCTTAATGTCTGTAGAGATCAGAGGAGGAGGCAGGATGTCCTGAAACTGAAGTTACTATGTAAGTGCCTGGAAATGAATCCAAGTCCTCTGCAAAATCAGCCAGGGCTCTGAACCCCTGAGCCATCCCTTCAGTCCCAGGGTCAAGGATTTGAAATGAACAAAGCAAATGTGTTTTCTGACCTCACACCAGTCACACTGTTAGCCAAACTAACAGCAAAAAGAGAAGAAAACCAATTACAGTATGTCACCCAATGTTCACACCTCCAAAAGATCTCCAGCTCGCATCTTTAGAAGCCTTGGTGAGTTATGACTGACATATAAAACACTTTGCATATATGATACGCACAACTGGAGGAGTTTGGATGTTTGCAAACATCTGCAGAGCCATTGTCATTATCTGTTCTATAGACACACCCAGTACTTCCCAGTGGTTCGTGGTGTCCTTTCGTTTCTGTTTTGCATGTGAGAGCTGCTGGCATGCTATTCACCTTCTTGAATCCTGCCATTCACAATGTTGCGTTGGCAGCTGTAAGCATGTCGCTGTACAGTGGGCAGCCAGAACTTCTCAGAATGGCTGCACCCATTGCAACTTCTCCTATTCTGTAACCCTTGTCACATCTGTAGTTTGACACTTTGGTGGACTTGTCTCCAGACTTCTGTTTAGCTCCTTAAATAATCGATGAACAATTGTGTTGTTTTTATTTTTTAAAAATCCCAATCATTCAATTTTACCAATGAAGACCCAGGAGCCACATGCTTGAGAGGAAATCTGTTAGCTCAGAGAGGCAGAGAAAGCACCCAACTGACCTTCCTACTCCAACAACATCCCGAAAGAAAAAAAGACCCTTCTCCTCTCCTTCTCTGAGATGTCTTAAATACCCTCCTCCTCCTCAGTGTCCCTCCTGTTTGCTTATGCTCACTCCCTGTCAGCTGGTTTCTTGCTCTGCCTCTTGACCTAGTGTTAACTTTATTTAATCCTGTGTACAGAAAGCTCTTGAATTAAAGGTGTGTGCTAAGGCTAAGCCACACCACAAGCACTTGTTTAAGGTAAACAGAAAGTTCTAGGATCAAAGGCTGAGTCATACCACAATTAGAAACAGGTTTTTACAGTTCACAAATCTCAAGGTTCACAGTATGATTTAGTAGGCACTAGGTTTCTGCATCTATGACAAATCATGATAGCAGTCCATGTGAACACCGGAGTGGTGAAAGAAAAGAAAAAAAAAAAAAAAGCCTGGTACTCATAGGTTTTTGCAGTTCTGCAGATCTGAGGAGTCTCTCTCGTGTTCCTCTTCTGCATCCTTTTTGGCTTTCATATGCTCACAAGGATACCATAAACACCAAGGTGGTTTCAAGACCATGTGAGCCTAACAGAGCAGAGTCACCTGCTCAGAGCAACCTTTTATCTGTTTTAAAAACCTACTGTGTGTAGCGTATGTACCTGTTTGCATGTGCGTGCGTGCGTGCGTGCGTGCGTGCATGCGTGCATCAGTAAAGAGGCCCAAAGGCCACAATGTCTTCCTTTTCTCTATCTTTGTTTTCTGAAATAGGATTTCTCACTGAACCTGAAGATCATTGATTCAGTTAGACTCGCTGGCCAATGAGCTTCAGGGATCGCTTCAGGGATCTGCCTGTTTCTCCTGCCCTCACATCAACATTACAGGCAAATTCCATACGAGGTTGGCATGTGAGTGGTGGGGTCAGAACTCAGCACGCCATGCTTCCACAGTAAGACTTTTACTGACTTGAGGCACCTTCACAGGCCTGAGTTTCCACTTCTTAGCATGAGCCTAACATTTTCATTTAAAGAATTTTACCCATCTGTCCTCTTAGACATCTGTCAATCAATCTCATAACGGTTGTAGACTTGTGGTGGTGGGAGCTACATTCATGAAGAGTGGGAACATCCCAAAACTGAAGGCATAGATTTTCTTCAAGACTGAGCAGTGTAGCAATGCAAGGATAAAACAAATATCCTCAGAAAGATTCCCTGAGAAAGGGTGGGTCCCAGATCATCCCAGGCTCCTGGAAACATGTTGAATCAGCGCTGCCATAGGTGAAACAAGTTTCCATTCCCTCTGCTATGGAGCTCGCAGGTAAATTGCGTTTTGTATTACATCGTCTTATTTCCAACTATGGCTGACTTCTTATTAATGCATTACACTTGATCATGACCTATGGTAATTAACTTACCCTTTGGATCAGACTTAATTTTAATTAAACAACCCTCTGCTTCTCGCCAGGGTAAATGTTTGTTTCTTCTGCAATCCTTATCACAAGGCCATTCTGCAGCACTTTATAGATTTTCTGAGAAATTGCTTTATCAATTTTTTCCCCTGCAGCTGAACACTGAATCTGACTTTTATCTCTACCTCATGCTTTGAATTAATTTTCTATTTTTTTCCACTTCTTTCTGTTTGGCTAGTTAATCCAGACGTTAAATGCCCTCACCTTCTAATTAACAGTGAACCTAGTTATGGTTGGTTCCATGCCTTGCTGGGTTTCATATCCGTCTTACCTTAATAATCAAATGTGCTTGGTGTAAGACTTCTTTTTCTCTAAACACCAGCTCTCCATATTCTCTAAAGCTCAAGCTGTGCTCCTTTTGTGTCCTACATCTCCAGTAATAAAGATTTTACTGTCAGAACGTGGCCGACAGATTTGCAGGCTCTTTATTACTAGTGATGATGGACTGCAAGATGCAGAAAAAAAAACACAGCTTGCCTTTCAGTCACAGCTTGAGGTTGCAAGGTTGGCATTTAGAAAAATTATCTGGTGACTTCATAAACCAAGAAAATTTGTGGATAAAAGTCAGAGAATCTATGCAAAACATTTCTGTTTCTCTTTTATCTCCTTCCTAAATGATTTTTTGGTAAAACTGCATGGCAGGAATTTGGTCAAGTGTCCCCAAACAGAATTAAATGTGTACACGGTATATGTGATTCCTCTGAGATCAATCACCTATATAATTCAAGTTAGGGGAATTTGAAGGATGGGTGGGTCCCTTCTCCTTTGACAAGACTCACACTGTTGTGTTCTGGCACTGAACTTTAAAATTGTGTAATGGGGTGGGCACTAGGGAGATGAGTCCATAGTAAAGTGCTTACAACACGAGTGAGAGGAATGAAAGCTAGGACCCCCACAGCCTGTGTAACTGTCAACCCTACCTCTCATAATTCCAAGGGTAGAAATGGGATCTCTGAAGCAAGATGGCCAGTGACACTAGCCCCACATGTGAGCTTTGGGTTTGGTGGAGAGATCTTGCTTCAGTGAATGGGATCTGTGGAGCAAGCTGGCCAGTGACACTAGCCCCACATGCGAGCTTTGCGTTTGGTGGAGAGACCTTGCTTCAGTGAATAAGATGAGACACAATCAAGGAAGACTTCAGACACCAGTGCATGATCTCCATGAGTACACACACACAAGTGCACATGGACCTGCATATAGACATGCGCCTTTAGAGATCATACACATACACATGTGAAAAGAAAACAAAAACCAGTTAAAGTGGAAGGGAAAAACACTGACGTGCAGTGGTTTAAACAGGGATGAAGGACAGAGTGATGACAAGAGGGAATGAGGAAGAGTCGGCCAAATCTAAGTATGTTTGACAATACCACAAAGAAACTTGCTATTTTTGTGATCGACTTTTAAAAATGTGTTTTGCTGCACTTGAATGCAAACTGCATGGTTTTTTGTTTTGTTTTGTTTTTAGATGAGAAGGTGTTCTATTCTGTGAAGCTACGCTGAAATTCCAAAACAAAGCTGGTAACTGATGGAATCATTCCTGCCCATAGACCCTCAAACTCTGTCCTTCCAGGAATTCAGCAATCTTCCTCCCACCACTGTGGAAGAATCTGTCTTGGCCTCCATTGCCCTTCTGGTTCAACATTCGTTCCTCATATACACATGCCTTTAAGACTTCGTATAAGATTCACCTGATTTTCTCAGTTGACTGAGCCACAGCTTCCAACACATCTTCATTTTACCTGTCTGAGAATCTCACTTTGGCTTTCTTTGAAAATTACATTTTGAAAATGAGGGGCTGGGGAGATAGCCAATGGTTAAGAGCAGTTCCAGCATCCACATCTCACAAATGCTGATAACTACATCCCCAGGGGATCGAGTGGTCCCTTCCAACCTCTGTGGATACCCCCACACTCATATACATATATGTACACACATTAAATAAGCTAAGTCTTTAAAACAAAGAAGATGTCACTATAGATTAGTTCTCAAATAATAGCACAATAAAACAATAAAGGGCTGGAGCGAAGCTCTCTTGGGAGGCCAAGGTCAGATCCAGGGTCACTAACACACAGCTTCTAATTTCAGATGTGCTCCTGGCGGTTTCTTGGGTGGATTACTTAAAATTCCGAAGTGTCATCTCTTCACTTGTAAAATGTGAGGAGACCTCCCTTGTGTGATTTGTTGTGAAAATTAAGTGAAACAATGCAAATTACTGCGTATTTGGTTCATTGGTTTTAGTGATTTCTATTATGCCCATAATGTTAATTATTCCTATATAAGATTTAAAATATATTGATGGGCTATTTAGTTGTAATTAGGATGATCTTGTTACTTGTCTAGAAATTTCAATTTGAACTTCCAGGCTTCACTAGAGCTCCTAATTTAGTGCCTCCATCATTTGAAATGTGCCTAGAACATAGGATTTGCAATGATTTAAGTTTAAAAGCTACTCGCAAAAGGCATGTTGAAATTCAAAGTGAATTGTCTTTTGAGATCTCAAAATATATACACTTAAAGGTATGTTTAGTTCCAAAATATAGAAATAATTTCTTTTTTAATCTCAATTGAAAGATAATAATTTTTATATTGTCAAAAAAAACTCAATTTGCTCCAGGAAAAATATGACTCCCCCCCCAAAAAAAAAAGCAGTGCCCCAGAGTTAGGAATAGGGCAGGGCTCTGTTCTTATCTTTCCAGGAGATTAAAAGCATCCATCTAAGGAGTCCAGGGACAACTGGACAAATGAAAACTCCAGAAGAAAAGAGATCAGACACTAAAGAAGATAAGTATCCCAGATGATCCAGCCTTGCAGACTTCCTCAATAGCTGTTTCTTCAAAAATCTACAACCACAATGACTCAAAATCGCTAAGATTGTTCAGTCCCACAGACTGTTCCAGCCAGAACTTCAGTAAAACCCTGAAGTTCAGCCTCTGACTACAAACTTCTTAGGACATTTAAATAGCTGAGCACAAAAGGACTGAACTTCAAATGTTACTATTAACATGCTTAACCATTTTTCCATTCTTATTTGGGCCCCAAACAGGTTTGCTATGTCCCAAATCAACAGGAAGTCATTTTAAGAGAGCAATGTCCCATCCCCAGAAGGCGGGGTGGGTGATTTCTCCCCCCCCCCCACTGTTGGTCATTTGATGGGTTATAGATACGTGTTGCTATTTAGGGGGAGAGGTTACAAGTTGTTAAATAGATTTTGGAGGTTAGACCCAAAACTTTCTGTCTTTTTCTTTTCTGTATCCTTCTTTTTCTCCTATGTAAGGGGAAAAGGACTAGAGAAAAAAATGGGATATAGACATAATATAGGAATGATAAAGAAAAAAGGACAGATTATTAAATATGTTCTTATATCTTTGAATGTTGATACGAAATTAAGATTATATTTGACTACATTGGTATTGATCTTTGTATGTTAATAGAAAATTAAGGTTAACTCTTTGTAAGGTATTGTACCTAGGTAATGCTTAAAAATACAACCAACGCACCAAAGGGAACATGGACATAGACTTTTTTGTTTGTTTGTTTGTTTTTTAGTATTCCCTCCCTGGCAATGAGACACTTTTCACTGGTGGTACTGCCTTGTAGGCCCCCAGTGTATGAGGAGGCTCTTGGCCCTCATGTGACTTCTGAACTGGGGGAAGGGACTGTTATGTAGGGACACTCCACTCCAGAGGAGTGGGATGGAAGGGTTGGGGGTAGAGGGTGGGAGGGCAGGGCCAGGAAGGGGGGAAAGAGGACAATATGATGGAGATATAACCTGAAGCAACAAATAAATAAATTTATTTATTTTAAAAAATGAAATGTGGTTGAATTAGTGGCAAGCCTTTCTCTTGGCATGAAAAAACCCCTTGCACCAACTGCAGACAGACTGCTGTCCAAAAAGGACAAAACTTGGTAGCAGGGAAGTCGACAGCCTAACTCTGCCAAGACAGGGTAGGTAAGTCCTTCATAATCCCTGCTCTACAACAAATGTCTGTCAGAGAAGCAGGACCCAAAGGCTGAAGATTGATGCTGGAATGTATGGAGAGAAAATGGGAACTGTCCA
>CAJQZJ010026672.1:0-36450 GCA_907164525.1 Lophiomys imhausi
CAGTTGCTATTGCTTCTTTGCCTCAAGGATGATACAAATTTTCAAATAAGTAACTTCATATTCTACAAAAATATCTGCTGGTGTTTTGGAATTCTATTTAAGCTATATGTCAGTCTGGGGAGAGTATACATGTGTCTCTCCTAGTTTGATTCTCTGTTGTGATAAAACACTAATCAAAAGCAGCTTGGGGAGGAAAGGGTTTATTTCAGCTTATAACTCTCAAGTCATACTCCATCCCTGAGAGAAGTCAGGGTAGGGGCTTGGCAAAAATCTGGAGGCAGAAACTGAAGTGGAGACTAGTAAGATATGCTGCTTACTACCTTGCACTCCATGGCTTGCTCAGCTTGCTTTGCTAAACAACTTAGGACCACTTGGGTGAAACCACCCATAGTGGGTTGGACCTTCTCTCATCAAGCATCAACAAATCAAGAAAATGCCAGACAGACTTGCTTATAGACCAGTCTGTTAGAGACATTTTCTCAGTTCAGGTTCTCTCTTTGAGTTGAGGTTTTCTTTCTCAAATTAGATGGCTGTTGTTCATGTTAAGGTAACAAAAACTAACAAGAATGTCTATACTTTTAAATATAATTTTTAAATTTTTCTGAGAATTTCATACACAAGTAAACTATACTTACCTCAGCCACCCCTCTCCTCCCACCTCCAACTTCAAACTTTTTATGATTCAAAACCTTGTCTTCTATAATTGTTATTGTTACATATGTAATATGTATATATTATATTATGTATAATACATCCATATATATTATTTTCATAGTATATATAAACACATATAGCATTGCTTGTAAACACAAATGTTTGGGAATGGCCACTTGGGACTGGGTAGCCTATAGTCTTTTATAATCTCCCAATCAATGGACACATTATATGTTTAGTATAAACCTGTAATTTTTATCAACATTTTGTAGCTTTAAATATATAGTTTCTGTATATGTTTTGTTATATTTATACACAACTATTAATGGATTTTCAGCTATTATAAATGTATCATTGGTTTGTCTATGAGATTTTTTTTTGTAGATTCCTTCATTTTTTTTATACATGAAAGGCAATGTTTTAAAATAGATATGTGTTTTTTGCTTTCTGTTTGCCCTTTATTTCTTCTTTTCTTTGTCTTATTATGCTGGAAAGAGCTTCTGGTAGTACTGATTTCATTGAGATGGTTTCTGAATATTTCTAGGTTTTGAGAAGTTTTAATCCTGGACTACAGGATTTTGCCCAACACCTTTTTTCATTGGTTGATATGATCCTGTGATATTTCTTCCTTCACATATTAGTAAAATAGATTAGAATGATTTGTTTTAAAACTTCAAGTCAGCATTTTGCTCATATAGTACATATTTTTTAGATGGTACATTTTTATTTGGTCCTTTTGTATGGTATTTTTATATGCCACTATATTTTGTATCCATCCTGATGTCATATTTTATTCATCCAGCTTTTATTGTTAGGCTTATGGCTTATTTCTGTTTTTATTTCTTTGACTGATTCTGCTATTAACATTCATGAATTTTCTCATTCTCAAAGTTTTAATTTGTCTTGGTCGTAATAAAGATAGAATGCCTGGGTCATATGGTAATTCTGTGTGGGACATATTGAGGCACTCCCAATCTGTTTTAAAAAACAGCACTGCATTTGATATTCTAACCAGAAATGGATAAAGACTAACTGCTGTCTATGTTCTCTAATGTTTCGAATTTCTAACTTTTACTTTTAATCATTCTAATGGGTATGAATTGTCAGCCCAAGTCTTTGGCTTTCATTTCTTAATTGAGGACAAGTTTCATATGCTTGTGTAACCATTTTACAATTATATTTACATTCATGAGAGTATTCTAGCCAGATATTCGCTCCTCACACCTCCTCAGCACAGTACACTTTCTGAATCACTTATCATTCATTCTAACATCAACTGTGGCACATGAATTGGTATATGATCATGCCTTCTGGGATTTTAACTTTTGAGCAAAATTCATAGTCAAGGTCATCTTTAGGTGTTCTTCCCACTGAGAGTATTAAGTTTGCTATAATCTTCAGGGAGATCTTAAGAAGAGGTTACAAGGTTACAAATGCAGTTGTCCATTTTTGTTTGTCTTTCCACATCATACAGAACCATTCACAAGTCACACTAGAGTTTACTTCTTTAGGCAATGGGCTGTAGGGAATTCATAAAGCATAATAGCCATGCTGTGGACTTCGGTTTACTTTTCATGCAGGATACATGTGCTTTTGGAGTTGTTAAAATCTGGTATATATTATTTGCATTTGATAATGGAATGTTGTTATACATTTACAAATTTATGGATTGAAAGGTTCAGCATATCTAGTTTAAGATGACCAGCTTAAATGGCATGTTGAGTCTCTAGGAAGGCTTACTAACAACTCCAATAGTATTTACCTGAAAAGGATGACAATTTTTTCTTCAATTTACAATAACTTGCACTGTAGTTCACCTAAAGGGGTTTCCAAAAGAATGCCTTATATATAGTATTATCATCGGTTGACACCACAAATATTATTTCTGCTGGACTACAACTTTGACTTGCTGCAGAGGCTGTGATCTGAAAGCCAATACAAATTAGAATTTTGTGTATCACTTAATATATTTATTTTCTCAGTTTATTTGGGATGTTATAAAAACCACCATAAGCTCAATAGCTTATAGTCATAAACTATAAGGTAAGAAGTATAATATCAAGGTAAGGTAACATGGTGTCCTAGTGCTGATTCCCTTTTATTCTGGCACATACTTGTTAGATTCTCCATACATCTTTATATTGTAGAGGGGCAAGGCAAATCTGTGAAAACATTTTTACAAAGTTGCTATTTCCATTCATAAGCATTTCACTTAACTACTTTCCCCCAAATCTCACCCTTTAGTATGATGATATTGGAGAGTAGGTTCTAACATATGGATTTTAGGGACATTCAGAACATTCAGAAAATAGCAAAGCCTGAGTAGTTTATCTAAATGTGGACCAATGGTACTTTCCAAATAGCACCTTATCTACCACCTTTATTGGGTTATCTCAGCATATTCCAAACAAATAAACTAAAATTTCACAGAACTAGAAGACTTGTGACTTACATATTGTATCTTACCTATTGATACCTACTAGGACTAGAATTCTTGGCTTAGAAGCATGAGGCTTAGGGTAGTGTGTCTTGAAAAGAATCAGACACAAGTAACACATAGGATGCTATTACAAATGCCTAGATAAAGGGACAGTGAAATTTTTAGGTAGAGTTCAGGGGCCTATTTTGACTAGAGAGAACACAGCAATTTAGATGTTTAACATTGCCAGCTTCAATTGGACTTGTTGATATATTTTCTTTCCAGTTTTTATTATCTGTGTGTTTCCAGTCAATGTTCTTCTTTAAGAAAATTATTTATGTAATTGGAAACTTAATGTCTGTTATAATTCAGTCAATTAAAAGATGACATTTGTTTTGGCTGAACTAAATTGACCCCATAACAACAGAAGATAAGTTTTTTTTTCAAATAGAAAATGGAAATTCTTGTAGTTTATCAACATGAAATTTCAGCTTCAAATTCACAGCCTTGGGCTTGAACTTTTCTTTTGCCACTTCCTCTTACATGTTGAAGAATAATCAACCAATCCCACTTTATTCTATACTTTTATGCATTTGAAATTTGTAATTCTAGAGTAATAAAATGCATGGTATTCTACAACTTTATCTTCTTTAAGATTAATAAGAAAATTTCAATGTCAATAATTTGAGTACCTCTATTTCCAAATCATGCCTTGGTCTACCATAATCTATTCACCATATACATTAATGCATTTAATTATAATCAGATTAGTGAACAACAAATTCATAAAAACTCAGGAGAAATTCCAAAATTCATCCTTAAGATGATATTTTTTTTTAAAAAGTGCTCCTGTAACTCATATTAGTATCAGTTCATATCCAATTTGGAGAACAGAACTAATAGTGGATATAAATTAAGAGACAGTTTGCAATGCATTGCCTATACAATAGTAGGTGCTGACTAGGTAAGGGAGAAATTTATGCGAGATTGTCCTGTCAGAGCAAGTAGGATCAAATACACAGTCTGAAACTGCTCTCTACAGGTTTCTTTGTGGGAGCTTCTACAGTTACGATTTCCAACTGGTTGAACAGTGTCTATTCAGATTACCTAAATGATTTCCCTTAGAGTCAAGTGAGTATGCAATTTAGTCAGATCATGGATATGTCTTCAAACATATTAAAATTCAGTCACATACCTGATTATCTGGAATCAGTCTCCAGTACTGAGATTTTAGGGTAAAAGCCAAAGCCCTAGCAGACTCAACAGGCTTACTTGGTTACACACACCAAAAGTCCAATTAAAAAAATAAGTGATGGCAAAAAAACAGAGAGAGAAGAGTTATCCAACATGGCCAAACTCTGAAGAGGGATAGATAGATAAAGGAGACCAAGAACTCAAAGTTCATGTTTGCAGAACTGCTGCGAGTTTTAGGTTTAAACGGAACAAGAGTTAGGGGCAAAAAGTGTAACTAAGACGTCCTCATAGATATAAGACTAATTATGGCACAGAGCTAGGTCATTAGTCTTATATCTATATATGATGTAAAGCAGAAAGACAGACATAAAATTACAGCAGAGATTTTAGGTTCATCCTGTTTTTAGTAACCTCGTGGGTTCAAGTAAGGAGACTTTTTTTTTGACATAAACAGCTCCCGATTAGTTGTTATACACACAGCTTTGCCTAGGGTAGGGTTCTATCCTTGAGAGGAGTAAAGATGAGGAGAAATCTTTACAACAAGAGGGGTATGTTGGTGGTAAAGCCACATGAATATAGAGCCATGGCTTCCTTACCCCAAACAAGGAGATCTACACATCACCTAGTGGTTGAAGCAATAAATACATGAAAAATGTTAAAGATGTTTAGCCAGCAAGGAGCATAAATCAAAACATTGCCATTCTAGTTCCATCCATTTCAGTGCGAATTGCATGATTTCCTTGTTTCTGATGGCTGAGTAGTATTCCATTGTGTAAATGTACCACAATTATTTTTTATCCATTCGCCAGTTGTTGGACATCTGGGTTTTTTCCAGTTTTTACTGAGTGATCTAACCCAGACTCAGAAAGACGCACATGGCATTTACTCACTTATCGTTGGATTTTAGCCATAGAGTAGAGGATAACTGTCCTACAACCAACACACCAAAAGGAACAGGAACATAGACTTTGTTACCTATCAATTGGACAATTTGCCCTAGGGGTGCTACCATATAGGTCCCCAATGCAAGAGGAAGCTCTTAGCCCTCATATGACTGTTGAACTGAGAGGGGCTGATTTGTAGGGACACTCCATATCGGAGGAGTGGGATGGGTGGGAGAGGGAGGAGAGGGTAGGAGGGTGGAACCCAGAGGGGTGGAAAGAGGGCACTGTGATGGAGATGTAACCTGAAATAATACATAAATATTATAATAAACACACTGCCATACAGTTTTGATACACCCAGAATAACTATCACCCAGTAAAAGAATATTGGTATTATATGTATAGTGTTTTGAAGGAGAAATTTCTCCCATAGGCTCATATATTTAAAAATATGGTCTCCAGTTAGATTAAGACTTTGTTGGAGGAAATATGTTACTGGGTGTGGGATTTGGGCTTTATAGCTTTGTGTTGCTTTTAGTTCACTCTCGTCTTCATATTGTTGGCTGAAGATATGATCTTTCATTTCCCTTTTCCAGTTGTTTGTTTTCATGCCTTCTCTTGCCATCATGAACTCCCATTGGAATTGTAAGCTTAAGGAATCTTTGTCTTCTATACTTTGTTCTTGGTCATGGTATGATTACAGGAAAATAACCAATACAACATTAAGGAAGGGAACACGTGTGTCCTATTGATTAAAATGTCAACATATGAATAGGTAAAAGAAGTATGTTATGTACATATAATGGGGGTGTTAGTCAAGTTGAAAAAGAAATAATTTCATCAAAATGGAAAAGAAAAGTATAACTGGAGGTCATTCTGTTAGGCAAAATAAGCCAGACTAAGAAACAAAACTATTACATTTCTTCTGATGAATAAAGCATTAACAATATATGTAACAGAGGTAGAATGGAGACTTCTTGGCAGAGAGAGACACTTGAAGAAATGCTCAGTATCCTTAATCATCAGAGAAATGCAACTCAAGACGACTCTGAGATTCCATCTCACACCTGTCAGAATGGCTAAGATCAAAAACTCAAATGACAGCACATGCTGGTGAGGGTGTGGAGAAAGGGGAACCCTCCTCTGTTGCTGGCGGGAGTGCAGGCTTGTGCAACCACTATGGAGGTCAGTCTGGCCATATCTTAGAAAACTTGGAATAGCTTTGCCTCAGGACCCAGCCATACCACTTCTGGGTATACACCCAAATGCCTCTTCACGGAATCATAAGGAAGTTTCCTCATTTATGTTTATAGCAGCCTTATTTGTAATAGCTAGAAACTGGAAACAACCCAGATGTCCCTCAACCGAAGACTAGGTTAAAAAACTGTGGTACATCTACACAATGGAATATTATTCAGCTATCAGGAACAATGAAATTATGCAATTTGCAGCCAAATGGATGGAACTAGAAAAGCTCATCCTGAGTGAGCTAACCCAGACTCAGAAAGATGAATATGGCATCTGTTCACTTAGAGTAGGATTTTAGCTATATAGTAGAAGGTATCTATACTACAACTAACACACCAAAGGGAACTTGGACATAGACTTTTAATTTTTAATTGTATTTATTTATTTATTTTTTATATATTTTTCTTTTTTTTAATCTTTTTTATCTATTTGTCTGCTTATTTGTTTGTTTTTTTGTACTCTCTCCCAGGCAATGAGACACTTTTCACTGATGGTACTGCCTCGTAGACCCCCAATGAATGAGGAGGCTCTTGGCCCTCACACGATCTCTCAACTGAGATGAGGGATTGTTATATAAGGACAACCCACCCCAGAGAAATGGGATGGAAGGGTTAGGAGGTAAAGAAAAAAAAATGAAATGTGATGTGTCTGCCTTTTACTACTAATTGTCATAAACTGTTTAGGATAATTAAGAAATGCAAACTAATAATTATGCAAGCCTGTCATTCTGTTAGGTACTATGACAGCCTACTATAGTTATTTTCTAAGCTAATCAGAAATAAAGCTGCTAAGAGACAAGCAACATCTGCTTACCCTAATATAAGAGATAGATAGGGCCCCTTCAAAAACCTCAAGAGATCTGTAGAATATGGCATTCAAAGATGTTTTCGTAACTTTAGATTTTTTTATATCAAGACATATCAACTCCTGACAGCATCCCCTATTCTCCTCCAAGTAGAAGATGAGCATCGTAGAATCTCCAGTGGGAGATGATTGAATTAGTCGCAAGCCTATCTCTTGGTAGGAAAAGCCCCTTGCTCCAACTGTAGACAGAATGCTGTCCAAAAAGGACAAAACCTGGAAGCAGGTAAATCGACAGCCTAGCTCGGCCAAGACAGGGTAGGCAAGTCCTTTATAACCCCTGCTCTACAATCAATGTCTGTCAGAGAAACTGGGACAAAGGACTGAAGATCGATGCTGTAATGTATGGAGAGAAAATGGGAACTGTCCAGGCAGCCACTGTTATGTCATTTCTTAGTTTTGGAAGCTGCATTCCCTGTACTTCCTATAAAATCAGATATATTTATCCCTCTCAGGTCTCTGAGGTGGTTGAAGAACAGATAGCTATAGTCTCATAATTAAATTTTGTGTTGTTTAAGAGTCAAGAGAGTGTTACAGATCTAAGAAGATACTTTTAAAATTGTGTTGCAAGTTATTATGAATGTTGAGTCAGATATAGACCTTTAAACTTATGGAGATGTTTAGATAGTAGAATGTTAAAGTCAGGTGCCAAATACATATGGACTGGACATTGGGAATGTACGCTAAGCCATATAACCCTCATAACTGTGGCCTAATTACCTCTGTTGTTTTGTATTGTATGTATTATTATAATATAAAGAGCCATTTGTTGGACTGAAAGGGGAAACTGTAGGGGGAAATAAGATATACCTTAAACTTAAAAAAAAAGGGAAGAGGATGGGGGGTTGAGGGTGGGAGGGTGGGACTGGAGGGGGAATAGGGTGGGGACTGCGATTGAGATGTAACTTGAAGAAATAAAAACTAAAGGAAAAACAAACAAACAAACAAAAAAGAATGGAGACTTTTTGGGTATGGGTAACTAGTGGGAAAGAGGAAAGAGGAGAAGGGGAAGAGAGCATGGGGGCAATAAGTAAATAAATAAGTTATGTACATATATGAAAATGTCAATAAAGAAATGTACTCTTTTGTATAATTACTAAGCTCTAAAGGATAGCTGCAACTTATGCTTTTCTTTTTACAGTACTATCTACAACTGAAAGGATGTGTAATCTTAGAAGCTCACAAAGGTAGGAGTGTGTGTGTGTTTGTGGTGTGTGGTGTGATTGAATAACTAGGACTACTGCTTAGCTGAGTTGGTATATGAAAGGGTCAAGACAATCATGGCTATCAACTTCATACTTTCCTGTTCAGCTATCCACTTGTTCCATGATCATTGAATTGTTATTATTCCCTCTTCCTAATATTTTTAGTGGTTCTTTTCTAGAAAATTCCTTGCCAAACACAAAATTTCTATTTCTAAACTTTAAAATATATTTCATTAATCTATGTCTATCATTATGTTCCAGTCACATTGCTTTGATTACTATCATTTCAAATGTGAAAGTGTGCATCTTCTACCTTTTATTTCTTATCAAGCATAAGATTTTTTGCATTTTTGGAGAATTTTTGTATCATTTTGTCAATATCTGCAGTTAAAGCAGCTGTGATTTTGACAGGCATAGCAATTAATTTGTAGAACAATATGGCTTCATTGTCGTTTAAACAACATTAAGCCTTCAGTGTTAATTCTTCATTAAAAGCGTTATAAATCATAAGTGAAGCCTTTGGAGCTTTTATTTACTTTTTAAAAATTGCTTTTCATTGTGGTATGGTGATTGATCATTAATTTTGTTTTCTTTCTATCTAGGTCCATTTATTTTTAAAAAGAAATTTTATATATTAATTTGACTGGTTTGTGCAAATAACTAAATTTAGTCATGTAAACATTGGCATAATGTTGTTAATACTATTTTACTATAATCCTTATTCTATTTGGTCATTAATAGTGTCTTCTCTTCCAATCTTTTTAATAAGTTTTGTTTTTTCCCTCTAATTAATTTTTGCTAATTAAAGGCTTGCCATTTTGTTTATGCCTTCAAGGAATCAATTTTTGTTTTATTGATTTTTTCTATTATTTAATATTCTTTTTTGCTTATATTATTCCTTTTTAATAGTTTTTTAATTTCTTCCAGTTACATCTCAATCACAATTCCCTCCCTACTCCCCCCCCAGTCCCATCCTCCCACCCTCTTCCCCCTCATCCCCCCATCCTCTACCTTTTTTTTTTAGTTTAAGGTATATCTTTCCCCCCCAACAGCTCCCCCTTTCAGTCCAACAAATGGCTTTCTTTTATAACAATAAATACAATACAAAACAACAGAGGTAATTATGCCACAATTATGAGTGTTATATGGCTTAGCATACATTCCCAATGTCCAGTCTCTACGTATTTGGCACCTGACTTTAACATTCTACTATCTAACCATCTCTATGAGTTTAAAGTTCTATATCTAACTCAGCTTTCATACTAACTTGCATCACAATTTTGAAAACATCTTCTTAGATCCAGAATGCCCTCTTGGTTCCTAAACAACTCAAAATTTAACTATGAGACTCTAGCTATCTATTCTTCAACCACCTCAGAGACCTGAGAGGGATAAATATATCTGATTTTATAGGAAGTGCAGGGCCTGCAACTTCCAAGACTAAGAAATGACATATCAGTGGCTGCCTGGACAGTTACCATTTTCTCTCCATAAAATACAGCATCAATCTTCAGCCGTTATTATTCCTTTTATATTGCAAGATTTTGTTTTAGTGATCTTTTCTATTGATACTTTTGTAATGTAGAAAGTTAGGTCATAGATTTCAAAATGCTGTCAGTTATTTTATGTTTATTTATTACTTCAGGTTACATCTCCATCACAGTGCCCTCTTTCCACCCCTTCCAGTCCCGCCCTCCCACCCTCTACCCCCTATCCCTTCCAGCCCACTCCTTTGGAGTGGAGTGTCCCTACATATCAGTCCCCTGCCCTAGTTCACAAAATGCTGTCAGTTTTAATATATCTTTTATTCTAAAACGTTCTCTCTAAAAACATTTTTATATTTATTTTTCTTGTGGTATTTTGATTCATCTATTATGTAATAATTTGTTTTTAAATTTCCTTTTATTTGTTAAAGTCCAAAATTTCCTTCTCTTAATTCATCTCCTCTTGCTAGTTTGTCCAGGCTGGCCTTGAATTATTGAGCTCAAGCAATCTTTTTGTCTTAAATCACTTTCCAGGAGCTGAAATTAAGGTATATGCTACACCCAACTAATTAGTGGATTTATTTCAATGTTTTGGTGCTCAGAATGAACCTACGGTTTTGTGCATACTGAAGATACATTCTATCTGTTCTCTGTAAGCAATATATAGTTGAATATAGTTGTTTATCTTATTCCACTTTACCAGTGTATATCTTTGCCCCAATGTCTCTAATTTGCTTACACTTAATTTGAAATATGTTTAGATTTTAATAGTCTTCTTGAGTATGTATTTACTCAATGTTTAATGGCATTATGACATTTAATTTAATATTCTATTTCCTTTTCATGTGTGTTACATTGATAGTATGGATGATATTGTGAGTATAGTATAGATGATATTGTGAGTATTTGAATTTTATTTATTTATTTATTTATTTATACTTCTCTTGCTTTCACTCTTGAGTGATTTTCTCTGTTGTTTATACTTGAATTGCAAGTAATGCCTTACCTTGAAGGACTTTCACTTCAGATCAATATCAGCTCAGTTTCAATGAGATTCATTGGAAGTAAAGAGACTACTTAGAAGCTAAACAAGTGATAGAAATCATAGCTACCTGTATCAGAATAGGGCTGAGTGAAATGGGATGAAAAAAAAAAGTGACTATATATTTTAAAGTTTGGGTAAGTGGAAATATAATTTTGGTGATAATGGATGAGGCTAGTCAGTAAACGTATGTGTTGTGTGGCTTGAGTCTGTGTCAGAGTGTTCATGTAACATCATGTAAATACACACTTTTAAGTGACTAGGAGCTATGGTTCAAAAATTGTAAAATATTATGCTTGTTAAGGAGTTAGAACTCAAAATCAATTCCACAAACAGTATAAAATTACATACCTGCCTCCACTTGTCAAATATTGAGTTGTAGGATTAAATGATATAAGGTATATAAGGTTCATTAGAAATTCTCAGTAAATTTAATTGTCCTGAAATGTGGTATCCATGCAGTTATAAGTTGGCAGATACATCAAAAATCCAAAGAAAATTGAGATTAGCAAGGGGTTATGAAGTCAGGAGTGGTTTCCTGAGGTAAAAGAAACTTAAGCTGAGCTTTGAAATGTATTTATATTTTGTCTTCTCTCATGACTCAGAAGAATTTCACAAAACAAAAGAGAATAAAAGCAGCCTGCATTGTGACATTACTATATACTAGATGCAAACCTTGGGAAAATTAGTTTCCTTCTTTGGCCATATAAACAATGGTGCACATTGTGTAATTTATGAGACTGTAGATAAGATAAATCAAGAAAAACAACTCATAAGCACAGATACTTGATTTCAAACTCAGATCCATCTGAAAATAGTTTGTAGTTGTACCACTATGCTATATTGGCTGACAAAGAAGAAAAATAAACAAACCAAGAAAACTAAATTTAAGTTACATTGGCACCAGATAAAAAAGAAATTGAAATAGGTGATTTTGGGACAAAGTTTATGAGTTTTTCCAAATTCTAGGGGAGGGGGTCGTGGCAAAATCAGAAATAGATTTTACTGTTAAAATGAACATAAGCCACTAAAGCAAAGTGATTTTACCAGGTATATTCTCAAGCCAAAGAAAGATAAGATCACTGTATCCTTTGACTTTTATTGAACCTCCTCTTTTGAAGATTTTGACACTGGATAAAGACCAGGAAGTTTGAGACAAAGTAATTTGTTTTCCTATAATGTGTGTTTTGTCTTAACATGGTTTAAATTTTGGGAAACATTGTTTATACAAATGCTTAAGTCAGAGCATGCTGGTGCCTCTGAACATTGAAAATAACTTGTGTGGAACCAGTTGTATAAGACATTTCTTTTTATTTTTTTTTTGGTTTTTTGAGACAGGGTTTCTCTGTTAACAGCTCTGGCTGTCCTGGACTCGCTTTGTAGACCAGGCTGGCCTCGAACTCACAAAGATTCGCCTGCCTCTGCCTCCCAAGTGCTGGGATTAAAGGCGTGCGCCACCACCGCCTGGCTTGTATAAGACATTTCATAAGAAAGTTCATTAAGCTTTTGAGAAAAGATGCATTGGGCAATAAACAAATAATTTAGATAACTGACATTGTTTTCCAATTATGGAAGATTTATTTTTTTAAATAAGACATTTCATAAGAAAGTTCATTAAGCTTTTGAGAAAAGATGCATTGGACAATAAACAAATAATTTAGATAACTGACATTGTTTTCCAATTATGGAAGATTTATTTTTTTAAACAAGGAACCCCTACTGTTTTAAAAACCTAAACATGGTTCAGAATTTTATTTTTAAGAAGGTTTATTTTTATTATTTTATGTACATGAGTATTTTGCCAGCATGTATGTCTGGGCACCACATGTGTGCCTGATGTTGGAGAAGGTGGTGAGCCCTTCCTGTTGCACCTTGAATTGAATCCTGTCCTTTGTAATAACAAGTGCTCTTAATCACTCTGCAAAATATCCCTTAATGTTTTTTTTAACATTTATTTATTACTTCAAGCTACGCCACCATTACAGACCCCTCCCTCAAACCCCTCCCGGTCCCAGCCTCCTACCCTCTACCACCTCTCCCACCAATCCCATCCCTCTGGTATGGGGTGGCTCCATGTATCATCCCCCCTCAGTTCATTAGTTACATGAGGTCTAAGAGCTTCCTCTGGCACAGGGGGCACACAGGACAGTTCCAATAGGGTGAAGTGTTCCACTAACAGGTAACCAAGTCTATGTTCCTGTTCTTTTGGGTCTATTGATTGTAGGATGGTTATCCTGTACTATATGGCTAAAATCCAGTTATAAGTGAATATATGCCATGTGTATCTTTCTGTGTCTAAGTTTTCTCGCTCATGATGAGTTGGTTTCAAATTGCATAATTTCCTTGTATCTGATAGCTGAGTAGTATTCTATTGGGTAAATGTACCAGAGGTTTGTTTGTTTGTTTGTTTTAATCCATTCTTCAGTTGAAGTACATCTGGGTTGTTTCCAGTTTCTAGCTGTTACAAATATAGCTGCTATGAACAGAGCTGAGGCTATATCCTTGTGACTTGGTGAGCAATCTTTTGGATATATGCCCAGGAGTGGTATGGCTGGGTCTTGAGGTAGAGCTATTCCAAATTTTCTAAGATATCGCCAGACTGATTTCCATAGTGGTTGTACAAGTTTTCACTCCCACCAGCAATGGTGGAGTGTTCCCCTTTCTCCCCACCTTGCCAGCATGTAATAGAAACTTCCTGTTTCTATTACTATTGTTCTGTAGTATAGCTTGAGTTTTTGATCTTAGCTATTCTGACAGGAGTGAGATGGAATCCCAGAGTCATCTTGAGTTGCATTTCTCTGATGATTAAAGATGTTGAGTATTTCTTCAAGGTTCTCTCAGACATTTTAGATTTCTCTTTTGTGAATTCGCAGTTTAGTTCTGTACCCCATTTTTTGATTGAATTACTTGGTGTGTTTGTGTTTAACTTCTTGAGTTCTTTGTAAATTTTGGATTTTATCCCTCTGTCAGATGTAGGATTGGTGAAGATCTTTTCCCAACCTGGAGTTTGTTGTTTTGTTTGAAGGAAAGTGTCCTTTGCCTTACAGAAGCCGTTCAGTTTCATGAGGTCCCATTTATTGATTGTTGGTCTTAGGGCCTGAGCTATTGGTGTTCTGTTCAAGAAGTTGTTCCCTGTGCCAATGAGTTTGAAGATTTTCCCCACTTTTTCTTCTATTAGATTTAGTGTGTCCGGTTTTATATAAAGGTCATTGAGCCACTTGGGCTTAAGTTTTGTGCAAGGTGATAAATATAGATCTATTTCTATTCTTTCACATGTTGACCATTTGTTGAAGATGCTGTCCTTTTTCCATTGTATGGTTTTGACTTCTTTGTCAAAAAATAATTTACTGTAGGTGTGTGAATTTATTTCTGGGTCTTTGATTCGATTCTATTGATCAACTTGCTGTTTCTATTACTATTTTTCTGTAGTATAGCTTGAAATCAGTGATGGTGATACTTCCAGATGTTGTTTTGTTGTACAGGATTGATTCAGCTATTCTGGGTTTTTGTTTTTCCATATGAAGTGGAGAGTTGTTCTTTTGAGGTCTGTAAAAATTGTGTTGGTATTTTGATGGGAATTGCATTGAATCTGTATATTGATTTTGGTATGATGTCCATTTTTATTGATCCTACCTATCCATGAACATGGGAGATCTTTCTATCTTCTGGTATCCTCTTCAATTTCTTTCTTCAAAGGCTTGAAGTTCTTGTTGTACAGGTCTTTCTCTTGCTTAGTTAGAGTTACTCCTAGGTATTTTATATTATTTGTGGCTATTGTGACGGATGTTGTTTCCCTAATTTCTTTCTCGGCCCATTTATCTTTTGTGCAAAGGAGGGCTACTGAATTTTTTTTTTTTGTTAATTTTTATCCAGACACCTTGATGAAATAATTTGTCAGCTTGTTGGAGTTGTCTGGTGGAATTTTTGGGGTCACTTACATATACTATCATATCATCTGCCAATAGGAATCATTTTACTTCTTCCTTTCCGATTTGTATCCCTTTGATCTCCTTTAGTTGTCTTATTGCTCTGGCTAGAACTTCAAGTACTATGTTGAAGAGATATGGGGAGAGTAGGCATACTTGCCTTGCCCCTGATTTTAGGGGAAATGCTTTAAGTTTCTCTTCATTTAATTTGATGTTGGTTTCCTTTATTATTTCTAAGTATGGTCCTTGTATGCCAGTTCTGTCTAAGACTTTTAGCATGAAGCAGTGTTGGATTTTGTCAAATGCTTTTTTAGCATCTGATGAGAGGATCACGTTTTTTTTTTTCTTTCAGCTTTTTTATACGGTGGATTACACTGATGGATTATTGTATGTTGAACCATCCCTGCATTCTTGGGATGAAGCCTACTTGATCATGGTGTATGATACTTTTGATGTGTTCTTGGATTCAGTTTGCAAGTATTTTATTGAGTATTTTTGCATCTATATTCCTGAGGGAAATTGGTCTGAAATACTCTTTCTTTGTTGGGTCTTTGTTTGGATTAGGTATCATGGTGACTGTGGCCTCATATAATGAGTTTGGCTGTGTTTTTTTTCTGTTTCTATTTTGTAGAAGAATTTGGAGAGCATTGGTATTAGCTCTTATTTGAAGATCTGGTAGAATTCTGTGCTGAAATCATCTGGCCCTGGGCTTTTTTTTTTTGGTTGGGAGATTCTTTTTTTTTCCTTTATTTTTTATTTCTTCAAGTAACATCTCAATCGCAGTCCCCTCCTTATTCCCCCTCCAGTCCCACCCTCCCACCCTCAACCCCCCCATCCTCTTCCCTTTTTTTTTTTCTTTTAAGTTTAAGGTATATCTTATTTCCCCCTACAGTTTCTCCTTTATGACTGCTTTTATTTCCTTAGGGGTTATAGGGCTGTTTAATTTGTTAACCTGACCTTGATTTAACTTTGGTAGGTGGTATCTATGAAGAATGTTGTCCATTTCACTTAGGTTTGCAAATTTTGTGGAATACAGATTTTTTTAAGTAAGACCTAAAGATTCTTTGAATTTCCTCAATGTCTGTTATTATTTCTCCCTTTTCATTTCTGATTCTGTTGATTTGGGTATTTTCCCTCTGTTTTTTAGTTAGTTTGGCTAAGGATTTGACTACTTTGTTGATTTTCTCAAAGAACCAACTCTTGGTTTCATTGATTCTTTGTATTGTTCTTTTTGTTTCTAAGTTGTTGATTTCAGCCCTGAGTTTGATGATTTCCTGCCTTCTGCTCCTAATGGGAGTGTTTGCTTCTTTTTTTCTAGCTCTTCCAGTTCAGCTGTTAAGTTGGTAATATGAGCTGTCACAATTTTCTTTTTGAAGGCACTTAGTGCTATGAACTTTCCATATAGCTTTTCATTGTGTCTCATAGATTTGAGTATGTTGTGCCTTCATTTTCATTGAGTTTTAGGAAGTCTTTGATTTCCTTCTTTATTTCTTCCCTGATCCAATAGTCATTAAGTAGTGATTTTATCAATTTCCATGAATGTGTAGACTTTTTGACATTTCTGTTGTTGTTGAGTTCCAACTTTAATCCATGATGGTCTGATAAAGTACAAAGGATTATTTTAATTTTCTTTTATCTGTTGAGGCTCTCTTTGTGACCAACTATATGGTCAGTTTTGGAGAAGATTCCACGAGGTGCTGAGAAGTTATATTCCTTTGAGTTTCGGTGAAATGTTCTAGAGGTATAGATAATAGATGCTCTCCAAGGTTGCTACATACAAATGAGCTGGGCCTTGTAAATATATTTCTTGATAGATCTGATAAATATCTTTATTACATGTAGCATACACACACACACACCATTTTTGAACTAAAAGGAGGAAATGTGGCATGAATTTATTAAACTAACCAATTATGAGAATGCTTTTTATTTAATCCCAGGTTTGAGGCTGCTTAAGACACAAGTGTGAAGTATTAACTGTCTCATGCGCTAGCAGGGGCGCTGCTTAACCAGCTGAACAAGTTATACTCTGAGAACTTGGGAGAGAGGAATAAAAAACCAGATTCCTGAGGAGAAGGGGCCTCTACAAAGAAGAGAAAAGGCTCTACAAAGAAGTAAGAAAAGGGGCTCTACAAAGAAAAAGCCAGGGCCCCCGAGAAGGGGGCTACAAAGTTAGAGAAGAAGGGGCTCTAAACGGGGAGAGGGGGAAAGGCTCTGCAAAGAAGTAGGGGGAAAAAGGGCTCCACAAATAAGTAGGAGAAAAGGGGCTCTACAAAGAAGAATGAGGTTGCTGTTCTCCTGGCTGCTGGCTTCTCCAAACTGCTGCTTGTTCTTCCTGTTGCTGTATCCTGGTTTGCTTAACCTCTACTAAGACTGGTATTACCCCCAAAGAATCCAATGACCCTAATCAGCAGGAAGTATCCTAAAGAGAACTACACCCACTTTCACCTCTAACCTTCTTTCTCTCCTGCATAGTGTTGGGGGAAAGGGAGGTAGAGGTATTAAGTAATATAAAAATAATTAGACTGTATAATATAGTATATAAATAAAGTAAACAAAAATAAATAAAAAAGCCACTTGCTACACCACCCCCAGCTCAGAGCAGGTTCGAGGTTCCCAGGGTGTTGGACAGGGCAGGGTGTTGGTGAGGAAGAGGGAAGGGGAGATCAACTCTAGCTATAGCTCAGAGCAGCTTGGAGGGTCTCAGGGTGTTGGACAGGGTGGGTCATTGGTGAGGGGGAGGGAAGGGGTGATCTACTCTAGATGTTGGAGTTCAGGGAGACCAGAGGTGGTGCAGGGTCCAAAGGATGGAGCTGGATGCTCCCGGGGAGGGAGGCCTTGTCACCTCCAGAGGGATAGGGAGGGTACAGTGGAGCTTGGAGCACAGCTCTCAGCTCAGGTGAGGTGGCTCTGTCCCAAAGTGCTGGTTGGTGCACGGGAGGTGGGGGCAGGGAAAGGGAAAAATCATACCTATGTAGTCCTCAGGGTAAAGGTCAGCAAATCTAGGGAGGTGAAGCAAGTGAATTGAGGGAGGCACAGCTAATGTTTTTTTTTTTTTTAATTAGCATTTCTTGCCAGGATGTCAATAGGGAAGAGACAATTGAGTACAGATAAACATGCCAGATTATACTACAAATTGTTGGAAATTAGACCACAAACTTGTCAAAAATTCCTCATCTCCAATGTGGGAAAAAAGAGTGAGTTCAATGATTCACAACATTTGTGAGGAAAAAAATATTGTTTGCTCAGATAAAACAACTCTTACTAGTATTGGAAATGTTTTAGGGCAGTTATTTTCAAATCACATGAGGTAATTATTAGAAATCCTTAGATCACTCAGGTATGATTAACTTTGGGGACTATGGTTTCAGGCCTATTAAAAGTGTAACTTTCAAGATTCTTTTTTCTTTTCTTTTTTTATTAATTTATTTTTTCAAGTTATATCTTGATCATAGTCTCCTCCCTTCTCCCCTCCAGGTCCTACCCTCCCTCCCTCCCTTTTCCCCATCTCCATTCTCTCCCTCTCCTCAGATGAGGGGAGCCCCCACATATAAAATGCTCTCAGTTCACCAGTCATATGAGGGCTAAGAGCGTCCTCTTGTAACGGGGCTGAATATGGCAGCCCAGATAGAGTAAGGTGCTCCACCAACAACGGGGTCCATGACTCAGGGTGGAGATTTTCATAGGATTTTTTTTTCATTACGATGTTAAGATAACTGTCGTAGTTTTCTAACTACAACTGATCCTTTAGCTAGGTGCTAGAGTCATATATTGTGGAGGTCTACTGTGCACCATCACAAAACAGCAAACAATACTTAGAATACTGAAGAATTACTAGCAGGAAATCTTGAATGTTCTCCTGAAAATCAAAAATATATGAGGTAAAGGATGTTATTCAGACTGATTTAAGTATTTAACAGTACATACAGCTATGTCCAACATATGCATCCACAACTTGTTGTGGGTCATTTGATTGAGTCATAGTTAGCTAGGTCATATGTCTTTTACAAGATAGACACGATTTGATTTATTTGGGGTACTAACATATTTGATAGTGTGATGTTACAAAAAAGAACATGAACTTTGAAATTTCATATGGGAAGCCTTCTTGGTTAATTACCCATTTTTAATACTGAGCAATTCAAATTAAAATTTAAGAAGCATGTTGTTCAAATATACAAATATGAATGTGCAGGAATGTTTACCATAGCTTTTATTTTTTTTTTCTTTTTAAGAAAAGGTCTCACAGAGCTCTAGGCTGTCCTTGACATATTTATGTAAAAGATGATGATCTTGAACTCCTGAACCTCCTGCATGAATCTCCCAATATTGGGATTGTAGACAGATATCACCATTCTGGACTTTCCTATTGTTTCTAATAATAAAATGGTAATCTACTACAATGTCACTTAATTAAATAAATTATACTAAATAATTCTAATTAAAATGTAAATATTCATTACATTTGTGATTTAGACATTATTGATATGGGATTTTATGATATGATGAAGTGATTAAAACTGTGTTTATAAAGTTATACATGTATGTAAGTCAAATTCAACTGAAATGGATGCATACAAATTCATTTCTATGAATCAGCATACATAGAAAAAAATTGCCTGGAAAGTTACAAATGAAAATGTTGAGTCTGCAAACTCTTGTATATAAAAATGTCTGTGTATATGTAAAACCAGGCTGTATGAGAGTTTCAGGCTGAATAAAATTTGTTTTGTCTTTGCTTATCTCTGTTTTCTAATGGAACTAATTTCCTGGTGTGTAGAAATAATGAAAGATTAAAACATAATTTTTTAAAGGCAGCTTCTTACACAGTCTTATCATGAGTGACTGAACTATTCATTTAAACGTAATGTATTTGCACTGGGGCCTTATAAGGCAGCACCACTAGGGCAAAGTGTCTCACTGACAGGAAACAAATTCTATGTTCACGTTCCCTTTGGTGTATTCATTGTAGTATATTATCCTGTACTATATGGTTAATATCTGACTATAAGTGAATAGATGCTATGTGCATCCTTCTGGGTCTGGGTTACCTCACTCAGGATGAGCTTCTCTAGTTCCATCCATTTGGCTGCAAATTGCATGAGTTCATGGTTTGAGGAGGCTCTGGGCCCTAATATGACTGCTGAACTGGAATGGGGGACTGTTATGTAGGGACACTCCACTCCAGAGGAGTGGGATGGAAGGGATAGGGGGTAGAGGGTGGGAGGGCAGGAATGGGAGGGGTGGAAAGAGGACACTATGATGGAGATGTAACCTGAAGTAATAAATAAATATAAAAAGTAATGTATTTGCATTAGAAAAATTGGAAGGAAATAATCTCCCTTGTTGTCACAGTTCACTGTCTAGTTTACTGGTCTAAACCTGGTATTGGTTCATTTTTGAGCATTTGTGTTATTGTGTCATTACAAAAATGTGCTTTTCATCTTCAAAGTTCAAGGAAAAGTAGACATTGTTCTCTAGTGAGAAGCAAGAGACCCCAGTCATCCATTACCATTGACTTTCTGTGTGAATATGTAACCTTTAGGTGTCTCTTTTCTGGCATTGTTTTCCTCTTTTGAAAAGTAACTGATCCTTATCTAGAGGCCTTTACCAGGTCTATAATTGAGGAATCTAAATACATCTAGAAGTCAAGCAATCTTTAGAAAATGATTATGAAGTATGGAAGCTTAAACCAAGAATAAACCAAGTCTTCTAAAATAATGTTGAAAGGATTCTGTTTCTGAAGTTCATGGTATGACTATTGATCTCTCTCCTTTAATTTTTCTATTAATGGGTTTTAAATGAATTCCTTTCAAGTGTCAATGTATGTGAACATTGGTATACTTATGACACCTGCTGGTCAAGTAAAACATCACAGCTAAATTCTAATCCCCAGACACTCATTCCCACTCATTCCCTTCCTCTCACAGAGACTGTCTCAGCTTCATTTGTCTTACATAAAATTATTCACCCAACAAACAGCCAACAGATCATTCACATATTGAAGACTCTTTACTAGACTTTTATTTGGGAGGAAATGATATAATAAGAGGATAAATACTTGGTATGTAGGAGATAACTAGATATCCCATAGCTAAGCCATCTGGAAAGGAAAGTGATCTCATCTTGCCAGAAATATTATGTGAAGCTCACTAAAGGGAATGAGCAGAATTATAGATACCATGAATCCAGAAAAATCACTTTGGCAATTTGTGGATGTCAAAAGTGGCTTCATGGGGGAAGTGAATCTTGCCTTTTGAAAGCCTCAGTTTATCTGACAAAACAGCCATTATATATCATTGTTTCATAGCATTGGTGCCAGAATTGATGGAGTGTACACACAGTATTTATTATGGCATCTGGCAAAAATAGGCATTTAATAATTTTTATTCATTATCATAATTAAACCACAGATGATCATAAGCATTGTCTGATTGTAATTGAATACTCCACCTGGTTTGTGTTTGCAAGTATTTTAAAAATTTTACTCTGAATATAAAAAACACAATACCCATTTTTCAGTTAGTTCAAGCAAATTATAAAAAGGTGATAATGTTGACTCTATTTACACTTTACTGGACCAACACAGCAGCATATTTAACTCAGTGAAAAAAAATCAGAATAGCTGTTTGCATGAATGACTTGGTTGTTTGACTGTACTAGACTTTCAGCTCAGTAAATACAGTTTATCCAAGAGTTACATGAACTCACTGCAGAGACATCAAATAGGTTTTGACACTGTATGGGCTTTGTCTGGATTGATCATATTTTTTATGATTTTTAATTGGCTGTGTCTAGGTGCGTACACATAGTCCTAGAGCCTATATTACTTTCCAGACTGATTCAAGAGACATTGCCACACATGCATTTTACTTTACCACGTGAGTACTTACTGGTTACCGTTAAGGCAGTCTCATTTTTTCTTTAGTTTTATAAAATGTATAGCAAACTAACTTCCCTTTCAAGTACTAAAAAGTACAATGAAATCTCATTTATTCTTTTGTACTTGGAATTGGAATATATAAAACATATTTCATAAGAATTATCAAACCTTTATTAGTTAAACATTATCTTCAAGGGTGAAATAAGCGGTACTGTGGTGGCTTTTGGCCAAAAGCAATAATGATCTGACATAAAACAAAATGAAGAACAAGGATGATGCCATATTAGGAAATGAATGTTTAATCTGGAAAAGGAAGATCTGAGAAAAGACATGATTATTATCTTCAAATATTGGAAGAGCTTTTATGTCCAATGGGGAGTAGACTATTTTGTCTTTGACAAGAATAACTAAGTTGAAACAACACGGGAAGAGATTTTAAGTCACAAAATAAATTGAAGATATTTATAAAATTTATGACCACTGAAAATAAAATAATTTACATGAATAATTTTCACTAAATTGAGAGTTAAAGGGAAGAAAACCATTTGCTTCTTTTATGACAGGGTACCCTCTAGAGCTTCACAAATTCTGGGAATTGATTGAAATAGCAAAAAGATAGTTTCAATATATATGAGTGTCTGAAGCTGCCATGGTATTGTTAATAAACACAGAACTTTCGTGGAGCTTATAAAAGGTGTTACAAGATGTTTCAGTCAAATTTTGAAGAAGGGAGCCCTGCTTTTACCAAGATCATATCATCCCTAAAGCCTGATGACTTGCTAGCCCTTACTGAGGCCCTATGTTTTTTAACCTATGTGCCATTCACAAGAGTTCATAGCTCACACTAGTAACCATCTATTAATTTATAAGATAGATATTGAAAATGGATTACAACTTCATTCTCCCAGGGTTGATGACAGTAACCTGCCTAAGTCTCAAACTTTATGTAGAAACAAGTATACAGATGTAACATGGAACTTCACAAGGGTGACACAATATTTGTCTGGGGGTTGTTTGACCATGAGATCTTGGCTATTGGTTAGCTATGAAACATTTCTGTGGTGGGAATGCCACCAACATGCATATTTACATGTACTGACCTGCCTCTGACTCTATCTTTATTCTATTTTCCACAGAAATCCCCATGCAAAGCCTTTTCCTAAGGAAGGACCATAAATGTTCAAGATGGGAAGTAACAGCACGAACAGTACGAGAGTAAAGTTCATTCATCTACAAATGCTGTTTCAATACTCCCTCTCTGGAACCACCTATATCTTTGAGCAGGAGCCATAATTCTAAAGTTCACCTTGATGAACATATTGAGATATTCAAGATGGTCAGCAATAGTACCAGCACCGCTGAGAGTAATTGCAATGTTATTCATTTGACATTTCAGTACTCTCTGTATGCAACCACCTATATCTTCATATTCATCCCGGGTCTCCTGGCTAACAGTACAGCTCTGTGGGTTCTGTGCCGCTTCATCATCAAGAAGAATAAGGCTATCATTTTCATGATCAACCTCTCAGTGGCAGACCTTGCTCATGTTTTGTCCTTACCTCTCCGGATTTACTATTACATCAACCGTCACTGGCCATTCCAGAGAGCACTTTGCCTGCTGTGCTTCTATCTGAAATATCTCAACATGTATGCCAGCATTTTTTTTCTTGACATGCATTAGCCTTCAGAGTTGCCTCTTTCTCCTCAAGCCATTCAGAGCCAGAAACTGGAAGCGTAGGTATGATGTGGGCATCAGTGTGGCCATCTGGATCATCGTGGGGACTGCCTGTTTGCCACTTCCCATCCTGAGGAGTGCTGGGTTAGCCAATAACAGTGAATCCTGCTTTGCTGATTTGGGGCTTCATGATATTAGCCTAGCTTCCTCCATTGGCATGGTAACTGCTGCTGAACTTGGAGGGTTTGTATTGCCTGTTGTAATTGTTACATATTGCACATGGAAAACAAGAAAATCTTTACAGGAATTCCAAGATCCACCTCAGAATATTAAAGAGAGGAAAAAGGCTTTGAGAATGGTTTTAATGTGTGCAGTGGTTTTCATAGTGTGTTTCACTCCTTACAATCTCAATTTCCCATTCTTTATGATGGTAAAGCAACATGTTTTCTTGAACTGTTCTTTTATTAAGAGCACTTTATGTTTCCACATAATTTCCTTGTGTCTAGCAAATCTGAATTGTTGTCTTGATCCAGTTGTGTATTATTTTATGACTTCAGAATTTCGTGATCAATTTTCAGAATATGGTAGTTTTGTCATCCAGTCTTGTTTGCATTGTAAGCCCAGTACTTTGGAAATTCACCAGAGGAAGGAGAATCTTCAGACTATCTCTCTGGAATGTTTGGATGTTCCAATTCAATGTGATGAAATGATCATCTAGGATAACCTTTATACTCTGTTAGTTTAGCCATTTCAAAGTGCTGAATGTGATGAAGAAACATGGTCACGTCACTCAAAATAATCTGTCTACAGGAGTTTCTCTGCCAATATTATTTGTGGATCATGTGAGAAAAAACTATCTCCGCATAAAGTGATAATTGACAGAAAGAATCTTAAACCTGTTCTTCAGTAATTGAGCCAATATTCTTATCTTTAACTGAGAAAAATATATTAAAACATAGTGGACATGTACAAGTTATTTAAACATTGAAAAGTCTACATCTCAATATGACCCGACCTTTATTTAGAAAACATACACTACTTGAACCAATTGTGTTACAGAGGGATAGCTTTTCATATTAATATGAATTATGGAAATTAACAATATTACATATTATAGTATCTATAAGATGTTTTTTTTCCTCATCTTGAAGAAAAAACAAAATCAATTGAGATGAGTCTCTCAAAATTATCATGGAAATCGCATACAATGCGAGCACCTTAAATAGAATTGTGTTCTGCATATTTAACAAACAAGGTTAAAGGCTTAAAATGAAAACTCTTTGTGTGAATGGCTTTGTGATATGATGCATATTTTTGTTTACTTGCACTATTTGGGAAATACTCTTATATATACCTGCTTATTAAAATCAACCTGGCTAGGCTGATTGTTTCATATGTAATGCCATTTGATACATTTAAATCCACAGATTAATGAAGAATTGCAAAATACATATAGTTTTCATTTTGCTAAGGTTACGTTGAGCCTTATTTTTTTAATAAGTAAAATATACCAATGAACTGAAACAAATTCTATCATTAATGGAGAATAAATATTGACATTTTAAAAACCCCTGCAGTTGAATCATACTTATATAAATCATTTCCACTGGAAAATTTGAAGCTTACCATTTTCAAATATTGAGTATCATTAAATTGAAATTTTATAAAGTGATGGTGAGTTTAAAAAATTACTATTTTTGTCTTGTCTCTACTTTTTTGAATAGTCTTTGTTTTTATTGTATTTTTTGGGTTAGCTTATGAGGGAATGAATTTCATGGTGATATTTTCATATGTATATATCATTGTACTTGTTCTTATTTACTCCCCATAGCCTTCCCTTGGCTGTCTTCCCATTCTTGCTGTTGCATTTTCTTCCTCCTGAATTCTCCTTTTTGCCTTCTTGAAACAAATGTTCTATTATTTCCTTTATCATACTTTGCATGCATTCCTTTACATCTGTCCTTTCCCCTTTCTACTTTCATATCTTTATCTATCTATCTATCTATCTATCTATTCATCTATCTATCTATCATCTATCTATCTATCTATCTATCTATCTATCTATCTATCTATCCATCTGACTGAAAACATAATATTTATCTGGCTTAGTTTGTTTAACATACTAATCTTCAGTTCTATTCATTTCCCCCAAAATATAATTTAATTCTTCTTTACAGATCAATAAAATTGTTTATACATACTAAATTTTGTTGATCCGTTCATTCATTGATGGATACTTAGACTGGTTCTAAATCTTTGCTATTGTGAATAATTCAGCAATAAACACGCACGGGGAACTATTTCTGTAATTATTTATTTCAACCCTTGAGCTATATACCCAGAAATAGGACAGTTGGATCTTGTTTTTTAATAGGAAAAGGTAATCTCTTTGTTGGTTAATTAAAGCCATTTATATTTAATATTATTATTAACAGAGGTCTGATAATTCGTTTAATTTCGCTGGATGTGTTTTGGGTTGCTTAGATTTTATTATTGGTTCTTTTTATTCTTCCCTATCAGAATTAGTGTTTTTCTGTGATGGACATGATAGATCCTTTCCTCACTCTCCTTGGCCATTTATTCCTCTCATAAAATTTATTCTTTGATGCACTCTCATAAAAAAGACTGTCTTCTTTTCTGTGTATAGGATTGTGTGTGTGTGTGTGTGTGTGTGTGTGTGTGTGTGTGTGTGTGTGTGTGTGTTGTATGCATGTCTTTGAGTGTGCACACAGTGTGTAGATAGAAGCCTGTGTTTTGACATTCTATGTCTTCCTTGATGTCTCTCAATTTTATTTTTTGAGACAGGGCATCTACTACTGCATAAGTTTATTACTTGGCTCGGCTAGATGAATCTTAGCATTTCTGCCTCAGCAGCACTGGAGTTGCAGATACCTACTGTTGTGCCTGGCTTTTATGTAAGTGCTGGGGATCGAAATTCAGGTCCTTGTGCTTGTTTGCGCAGGTGGTACATTACCAATCTCCACATCTAAGCATCATCTGCAGTGCTGGCATTGTGGCTATGAACTGACAGCTTGGCTGGATATAGCAATCTTTGTTGGCAGTTATTTATTTTTGGAACTTAAAATATATCTTTTTTTTTTTTTTTTACATTTATTACTTCAGGTTACATCACCATCATGGTGATGTAACTTCCCACCTCTCCTGGTCCTGCCCTCCCACCTTCTACTCCCTATCCTTTAGAAAAATAGATGTAATAAAAATAATGATCTTAGCCTATATATATATATATATATATATATAATTCCATGGTTTCTCCTGGAGGGGAGGACGGAGGGGCTTTTGATCGAAATGTAACTTGAAAAAAATAAAGTAATAAAAAAAGACTTCTGGGGAGGGATCTGATTTTATTCTCATGTGCTTACATTTTGTTTGGATTGCATTTTCCCCTAAACGTCTTTAATATTATATTTTTATCATTTTCTTATAATATTCTTGATGCTATTTTTCTCTGGTGATGCCTATTTAGGGTTCTTGTGATTGGATGTTTGCATAGAAGTGAAAACTTTTCTGCTGTAATTTTGTTGACTAGAATTCTGTGCCTTTATTTTTTTTCCCACAGCTTCATCTATACTATAGGTTCTTATGTTTGGTATCTTGATAGTAATCCAGAGTTTTGGGATGTTCTGGTTATGCTCATTCATTTTTTTCCATTATTAATATTTTAATGTAGTAATTCCTTGACTATGTCTTCTATATGATATTTTTCTTCTGTTTGGTAAAGTTTGTTTGTGATGCATTCTATTGCATTTTTTAGAGTAACTGAAAAATCTTTATTTGTAAAAACTGTGTTTTCAAATTATGAATTTTCCTGATGAACTTGTCTTCCATGTTTATGACTTTTCCATCCTATTTTTGAGTTTCATACATGCTGTTGATTGTTCTCCATATGATATTGACTTTTCTGTCTAGGTCCTGGTTAAATTTCCATGTATCACTCATATACTTGTTTGTATTATTCTGTTTCAGGTTGTTCGTCATTTTTGCTTATAACTTTTTGAGATATAATTTCATATTTTACCTATGTCAGTTTTTTTAATTTGGTAGTTGAGGGGTTGTGATCTTCTGGAGAAGTCATGTTGCATTGTTATTTTCATTGTTTCTTGTTTGTTTCTGTGTTGCAATTTGCACATACTTTGATTTAGTTTTATTTGGAAATCTTAGTAGCCTGCTCTTGAAGGCTCAATTTGCAATAGTACTCGATGAGGAGCAAACAAACTGCTGTAGCAGTACCAAGCCTAACTCTACAAGATGTAGAAATGTATGCTCAAAATTAATTAAAACACACTAATATATCACTAATTGCCATAAGGCCATAAATAACAAAAACTAATGTAGAGTGTCCTTTGAAATTAAAATAAATGAAATTAAATGAATATGGACATAGTCAATGGATGAGATGGAGAGGGAAAAAATGGAAAAGGGAGCATGATTAAATAGTTGAAAGAAAATCTTTGTATATTGATACAAAATTAAGGTTGACTCTTAATGTATTGTACCTATGTAATGCTTAAAAATTCAATGTGAAATTTTGGCCTTCTATAGTAACTGTTACAAACTGTTTAGGATAATTAAGAAATGCAAACTAATAGTCATTCAAACATGTCATTTTGTTAGGGGCTAGCATAGTTTATCACAGATGTTTTCTAAGTTAATCATAAATCAAGTTGCTAAGAGACAAGCAATATTTGCTTATGGAAATATATGGAGATAGATAGGTGGTCTTCAAAAACCTCAAGAGATCTGTTGAATATGGCTTTCAAAGATGTTTTCTTAACTTAATATTTTTTGATATTGAGACATTTCAGCTCCTGACAGGACCCCCCCCCCCCCATTGTACTCCAAGTAGATGATGATCATTGAAGAATCGCCATTTGGAGATGGTTGCATTAGTGGCAAGCTTGTCACTAGGCAAGAAAAATCCCTTGCTTCAACTGTAGACAGATTGCTGTCTGAGAAGGACAAAACTTGGAAGCAGGTATGCTGACAGACTAGCTCTGCCAAGGCAGGGTAGGCAAGTGCTTCATAATTCTTGCTTTACAGTTAATGTCTCTCTCAGAGATACTGGGCCAAGAGGCTGAAGATAGATGCTGTAATGTATGGAGAGTAATTAGGAACTGTCCAGACAGCCAGTTGTCTGTCATTTCTTAGTTTTGGAAGCTGCTGGCTCTGCACTTCCTGTATATTTATATATATTTATTCTTCTCAGGTCTCTGATGTGGTTGAAGACTAGATAGTTATAGTCTCACAATTAAATTTTAAGTTGTTTAGGAATTAAAAGGATGTTCTAGGTCTAAGAAGATGTTTTTAAGTTGGTAATGCAAGTTAGGATGGAAACTGAGTTAGGTTTAGAACTTTAAACTCATCGAGAGAGATAGATAATAGAATATTAATATCAGTTGCAAAATATCTATGGACTGGACATTGGGAATGTATGTTATACCTTATAATTTTCATAATTGTGGCATAATTATTCTTACTGTGCCACAATTGTATATATTGTTATAATAAAAAGACCCTGTTATTGATCTTAAAAGGGAAGATATTGGGGGGAAAAGATACCCCTTAAATAAAAAAAAAGCAGATCGGAGGGTGAGGGGAAAGAGGGTAGGAGGGTGGGACAGGAAGGGGGAAGAGGGAGAGGACTATGATTGAGATGTAACTTGAAGAAATAAATAAATGTAAAAAAAAAGAATCCCCTTTGCACATTCTCCTCAAATAAAGCATAAACTGAAAATATCAAAAAAGAAAGAAAAAAGACAAGTGAAGAGGTTTATGATGAAGATGAAGAGAAAGGGTTAGAAAAAACAGGCAAAGATAATAAATAAAAATGAAAATGACATTCCAACAATTAGAAAATACGGAACCAAAATTTAGATAATATAATAAAGAAGTAAATGGGAAAACAAACAATTCTGGATAAGCTTCTTTCCCTGGATAAGGACTCTTTCCCCCACTGGGGATCCTTGTGGTTTCCAATGTGCTCTGCACTCACCAGCTGTCTGATCACTTCTTTAAGTGGGTTTTGTGGACTGTCTTTAGAATTGTCTATTTTTTTTTTATTTAGATGCTTTTCCTTCACTGATCAATCTCAGAAAAGGTTCCAGTCCACCATCTCATAAAGGAGTATTTTATTAGCCTTAGGAGACAAGAAAATTTTGTTTTCATTTCTGTAGTAATTTCTGATAATAGAAATCAAATAATATTTTCTACAGGGAAATTGAGGCGGATTCTGTGTTTTTCTAAAATCCTCCAGGAATTCATATTTTAGAACTGTATTCTGAAGACATACTAGTGTAGCTTTTAAAATATCTGAACATGTAAAGACTCATTAGCTGATAATAGCTAATATATATAATATAATACAAATGTATGCTTATATACATACTTACATATATACATGTTACTTACCTATTCTATACTAACCAATGTAATATGCATACTAAGAAAAAAGCACTGAGAGAGATTTCTTTTTATTTTTTCTTTCTATTGTTTTTTTTTTATTTTGTGAATTTCACATTATGCACCCTGTTCCCGCTCATCTCCCACCTCCCCTCAGACCTACCCTCCACCCTTGAAACCTCTCCCAACATAAAAAACTCATTTTGTGTCTCAATGTGTCCCACAGTATTCCATTTTGTCCACCCTTTTGTGCTTGTAAGTGTTCATTATAATGATTCCATGGTCTGGTACGAGGCCTCTGGCTTCTGCTACTTTTTAAATATTGGAACCTCACTTGGATGCCTCTCAGATATACTGCTGTTGTCCTGCGTCATGGAGATCCTGTAGTTTTGGGTCTGTGAAATTGGCCTCTTCATGCACTCCAGTAGTTCATCCATGGGGTATATGTTTGTGTGGGCCAGCTCAAAGCCCTGGTTCTGGGCCTGCAACACACACATCCAGGGCCAGTTTTACTGTGCTACCCAGGTAAGGGGTAGGGCCTGTTCTCCCAAGTGCTACAGCAGGTAAGGGGCTGGACCAGTTCTCCTCTCATGAGCCCATCAGGGCAAACTCTCCCACCTGTTACCTGTCTTAACTCCATCAGAGAGTGTAGGGGATCCCTCTCTTGCCAATACCACTGAAAAACAGACAAAAGGCAGGGCTGGCTTTCCCACACTCACACCCTTGGGGCCTGCTCACCCACAACTTCCACATCCAGGGCCAGCTGTAGTGTGATGCTCAGGCGACGTGCAAGGCCTGCTCCCCTCTCCCCTGAGTGTTGCAGCATGTGTGGGTCAGGGACAGCTCTCCTGCTCTTGTGACCCCATTGAGACCAGATCTCCTGTCTGCCACTGGTGGTGAGGGCAAAAGGGAGGGGGCAGCATCTCTCCCTCGAAAACACCATCACAATGCATACAAAAGGCAGGACTGTCTCTCCCACACTCATTCCCTTAGGGCTGGCTCACCCACATCCAGGGCCAGGCAGGGTTCTTTTAGTCTCTGGCTTACTTTCTGTCCTGGAAGCCCATCTTCACTTGCCTGGTGCTGGACTGGTGGTCATCACACGTTAGCTCCCTGTCCACACACACAAACACACACACACACACACACACACACACACACACACACTGAGAGAGAGAGGAGAGAGAGACAGAAAAAAACAGAGAAACATACAGAGACAGGGAGAAAAACACACAGAGACAGAGAAATAAAACTTTAGAACTTTTTTGAAGTTGTAAGAACTCTCCAGAAACCTGTCTCTTTTAGATCTAGAGAAGGGGCTATGCACAGATTTGATCCAGTATTTCTGGGACCATATAATTATTCAATTTTCTCTTTTAATTTATTGTTTCAAAAACACAGATGAGAGAGGATTTCTTAAATTGATGGGAACTGTGGATAGAACTAATTGACAGTACTTAGAATTGGATCCTAGTGCCATTTCTATTTTTCTTTTTTTTTCTTTTATTTTTTATTTCTTCAAGTTACATCTCAATCGCAGTCCCCTCCCTATTTCCCCTCCAGTCCCACCCTCCCACCCTCAACCCCCCATCCTCTTCCCTTTTTTTTTTTTCTTTTAAGTTTAAGGTATATCTTATTTCCCCCTAGAGTTTCTCCTTTCAGTCCAACAAATGGCTCTTTCTCTTATAATAATAAATACAATACAGTACCACAGAGGTAATTAGGCCACAGTTATGAGGGTTATATGGCTTAACGTACATTCCCAATGACCAGGCCATATGTATTTGGTAACTGACTTTAACATTCTACTATCTAAACATCTCCATGACTTTAAAGTTCTATATCTGACTCAACATTCATACAAATTGCAACACAATTTTAAAAGTATCTTCTTAGATGTATAACACTCTCTTGACTCCTAAACAACTCAAAATTTAATTATGAGACTTTATCTATCTGTTCTTCAATCACCTCAGAGACCTGAGAGGGATAAATATATCTCATTTTATAGGAAGTACAGGGTCTGCAGCTTCCCAAACTAATAAATGACATACCAGTGGCTGCCTGGACAGTTCCCATTTTCTCTCCATACATTACAGCATTGCTCTTCAGTCGTTTGGCCCCGCTTCTCTGACAGACATTGATTGTAGAGCAGGGGTTATGAAGGACTTACCTACCCTGTCTTGGCAGAGCTAGGCTGTCGACTTACCTGCTTCCAGGTTTTGTCCTTTTTGGACAGCATTCTGTCTACAGTTGGAGCAAGGGGCTTTTCCTACCAAGAGATAGGCTTGCGACTAATTCAATCATCTCCCAGTGGAGATTCTTCGATGCTCATCTTCTACTTGGAGGAGAATAGGGGGTGCTGTCAGGAGTTGATATGTCTTGATATAAAAAAATCTAAAGTTACGAAAATATCTTTGAATGCCATATTCTGCAGATCTCTTGAGGTTTTTGAAGAGGCCCTATCTATCTCTTATATTAGGGTAAGCAGATGTTTCTTGTCTCTTAGAAGGTTTATTTCTGATTAGCTTAGCAAGTAACTATAATACGCTGTCATAGTACCTATCAGAATGACCGGCTTGCATAACCATTAGTTTGCATTTCTTAACTATCCTAAACAGTTCATGACAGTTAGTAGTAAAAGGCCGAAACATCACATTTCATTTTTTTTCTTTACCTCCTAATCCTTCCACCCCATTTCTCAGGGGTGGGGTGTCCTTATATAACAGTCCCTCATCTCAGTTGAGAGGTCGTATGAGGGCCAAGAGCCTCTTCATTCATTGGGGATCTATGAAGCAGTACCATCAGTGAAAAGTGTCTCATTGCCTGGGAGAGAGAACTACTAAACAAACAAATCAATAAGCATACAATAGATAAGAAAGACTAAAAAATAGAAAAAATATAACTAATATATAAAAAATAAATAAAAATTAAAAATAAGAAGTCTATGTCCAAGTTCCCTTTGGTGTGTTAGTTGTAGTATTGATACCTTCTACTATATAGCTAAAATCCTACTATAACTGAATAGGTACCATATGTATTCTTCTGACTCTGGGTTAGTTCACTCAGGATGAGCTTTTCTAGTTCCATCCATTTGGCTGCCAATTGCATAATTTCATTGTTTCTGATAGCTGAATAATATTCCATTGTGTAGATGTACCACAGTTTTTTAACCCATTCTTCGGTTGAGAGACATCTGGGTTGTTTCCAGTTTCTAGCTATTACAAATAAGGCTGCGATAAAAAAAAAAAAAAAAAAAAAAAAAAAAAAAAAAAAAAAAAAAAAAATAGTGGTTGCAGAAGCCTACATTCCCACCAGCAATGGAGTAGGGTTCCCCTTTCTCCACACCCTCGCCAGCATGTGCTGTCATTTGAGTTTTTGATTCTAGCCATTCTGACAGGTGTGAGATGGAATCTCAGAGTCGTCTTGAGTTGCATTTCTCTGATGATTAAGGATGTTGAGCATTTCTTCACGTGTCTCTCAGACATTAGGGATTTCTCCTTTGTGAATTCTCTATTTAGCTCTGTCTCCCATTTTTTGAATGGATTATTTGGTTTCTTGGCATTTAATTTCTTGAGTTCTTTGTAGATTTTTGATATTAGCCCTCTGAGATGTGGGGTTGGTGAAGATTTTCTCCCAGTCTGTAGGCTGCCGTTTTGTTCGAATGACAGTGTCCTTTGCCTTACAGAAGCTTTTCAGTTTCATGAGGTCCCATTTATTGATTGTTGATCTCAAGACCTGAGCTGTTGTTTTTCTGTTCAGGAATTTGTCGCCTGTGCCAATTAGTTCGAGGGTTTCTCCCACTTTGTCTTCTAGTAGATGTAGTGTGACCAGCCTTATGTTAAGGTCTTTGATCCACTTGGACTTAAGTTTTGTACAAGGTGATAAGTATGGGTCTAGCTTCATTCTCTTACAAATGGACATCAAGTTGGACCAGCACCATTTGGTGAAGATGCTGTCCTTCTTCCATTGTGCCGTTTTGGCTTCTTTGTTAAAAATTAGGTGGCCATAAGTTTGTGGGTCTATTTCTGGATCTTCTATTCGATTCCATTGATCTACTGGTCTGTTTCTATACCAATACCATGCTGTTTTTACAACTATTGCTCTGTAGTACAGCTTGAAATCTGGAACGGTAATACCTACAGATGTTTTTTATTGTACAGGATTGATTTAGCTATTCTGTGCTTTTTGTTGCTCCATAAGAATTTGAGACTAGCTCTTTCCAAGTCTGTAAAAAATTGTGTTGGTATTTTGATAGGAATTGCATTGAATATATATATTGCTTTTTGTAGGATGGCCATTTTTATTATGTTGATCCTACCTATCCATGAGCATGGGAGATCTTTCCATCTTCTAAAGGCCTCTTCCATTTCTTTCTTCAAGGGCTTGAAGTTCTTGTTGTACAGGTCCTTTACTTGCTTGGTTAGAGTTACACCCAGGTATTTTATATTGTTTGTGGCTATTGTGAAGGGGGTTGTTTCCCTTATTTCTTTCTCAGCCCATTTGTTTGTTGTATAAAGAAGGGCTTCTGATTTTATTGAATTAATTTTTTATCCAGCCACTTTGCTGAAGGTGTTTACCAGCTGTAAGAGTTCTCTGGTGGAATTTTTGGGGTCGCTTATGTATACTATCATATCATCTGCAAATAGGGATAATTTGACTTCTTCGTTTCCGATGTTTATCCCCTTGATATCCTTTAGTTGTCTTATTGCTCTAGCAAGACCTTCAAGTACTATATTGAAGAGATATGGTGAAAGTGGATATCCTTGTCTTGTCCCTGAGTTTAGAGGAAATGCTTAAAGTTTCTCTCCATTTATTTTGATATTGGCCACTGGCCTGCTGTATATTGCCTTTATTATTTCTAAGTACAGCCCTTGTATGCCCGTTTTCTCCAGAACTTTTAGCATGAAGGTGTGTTGGATTTTGTCAAATGCTTTTTCTGCATCCTGCAAGATTATCATGTGGTTTTTTTCTTTCATCTTGTTTATATGGTGAATGACGTTGACAGACTTTCGTATGTTGAACCATCCCTGCATCCCTAGGATGAAGCCTATTAGATCATGGTGTATGATACTTTTGATGTGTTCTTGAATTCAGTTTGCTAGTATTTTATTAAGTATTTTTGGATCTATGTTCATGAGGGAGATTGGTCCTGAAGTTCTCTTTCTTTGTTGGGTATTTGTGTGGTTTAGGAATCAGGGTGATTGTGGCCTCGTAGAATGAGTTTGGCAATGTTCTTTCAGATTCTATTTGGTGAAAGAGTTTGAAAAGTATTGGTGTTAGCTCCTCTTTGAAGGTCCGGTAGAATTCCGTGCTAAAGCCATCTGGCCCTGGGCTTTTTTTGGTTGGGAGACTTTTAATGACTGTTTCTATTTCCTTAGGGGTTATAGGGCTGTTTAATCTGTTTATCTGATCTTGATTTAGCTTCGGTAGGTGGAATCTATCAAGAAAATTGTCCATTTCACTTAAGTTTTCAAATTTGGTGGAGTATAGATTTTTAAGGTAGGATCCAAATATTCTCTGGAATTCCTCAACGTCTGTTGTTATTTCACCCTTTTCATTTCTGATTTTGTTGATTTGTGTTTTCTCCCTCTGTCTTTTAGTTAATTTGGCTAAGGTCTGTCTATTTTTTTTTTATTTTCTTGAAGAACCAACTCTTGGTTTCATTGATTCTTTGTATAGTTCTTTTTGTTTCTAAGTTGTTGATTTCAGCCCTAAGTTTTATGATCTCCTGCCTTCTGCTCCTCTTGGCAGTGTTTGCTTCTTTTTTTTTTTCCAATTCACCCAGTTTAGCTGTTAATTTGCTAATATGAGCTGTCACAATTTCTTTTTGAAGGCACTTAGCGCTATGAACTTTCCTCGTAGCACAGCTTTCATTGTGTCCCATAGGTTTCGGTATGTTGTGTCTTCATTGTCTTTGGATTTTAAGAAGTCTTTGATTTCCTTCTTTATTTCTTCCCTGACCCAGTGGTCCTCTAGTAAAGAGTTGTTCAATTTCCATGTGAGTGTAGACTTTCTGTTGATTCTTTTGCTATTGAAGTCCAGCTTTATTCCATGGTGGTCTGATAAGAGGCAAGGGGTTATTTTAATTTTCTTGTATCTGTTGAGGCTATCTTTGTGTCCAACTATATGGTCAATTTTGGAGAAGGTTCCATGAGGTACTGAGAAGAAGGTGTATTCTTTTGTGTTTGGGTGAAACGTTCTGTAGATATCTGTTAGGTCCATTTGGTTCATGATCTCTGTTAGACTCATTATTTCTCTGTTTGGCTTCTGTCTTGATGATCTGTCCATAGTTGTGAGTGGGGTGTTGAAGTCTCCCACTATTAAAGTGTTTGGATCGATGTGCAATTTAAGATTTAGAAGCGTTTCTTTTATAAATGTAGGTGCCTTTGTATTTGGGGCATAGATGTTCAATATTGAGATGACCTCTTGGTGAATATTTCCTTTAATGAGTATGTAATGCCCTTCTCTGTCTTTTTTTATTAACTTCAATTGAAAGTCTATTTTTTTTGATATTAGGGTGGCTACTCCAGCTTGTTTCCTGGGTCCATTTGC